>BJKM01001086.1:0-105189 GCA_015082035.1 Chaenogobius annularis | reverse complement strand
AAGTACTTTATGCCTGAACACCGCACAGCCCAGCCTCCGCAATTGTCCAGACATGTCCCGTCTATTCTGGCCACTCCTAACGCTGCACAGGAACCACGATCAAAGTTCATAAATTTGGTATTGATGACGCTGAGTCCGTCGTCCAGAGGTGCGATGATTCCTCTGGTCGTGCAGTATTCTGGTCCCAGGCCCAGTTCGTCTACATGTCCCACGATGGTACTGTTCGACACCACAGCGCCGCCATCTGGACCGAAAGAATTCACAGCGTTCGGCAGGATACGCTTGCTCTCGGTTCCCGCTTTCTCGTTGTTGACCATGATAAAACCGTCGAAATGTACAGCGCCGACGTTGACCCACTCAGCGCCCTTCTCGCAGTTCCAAGTGGTGAGCGATTTGAAGATTGCCGGCTCTGGACGTCTCGAATTGCACTTTCCATTTTCCATTGGGAAGTAGTTTTGGAAGATCCACAAGCCAAACCAGCCTTGAGAGTGGACCGTGTTGTTCTCAAATACGCCAAGAGGAACTTTCTGTTGACAGATATTTGGTTTGTAGGACGGGCCGTCTGGGTGGCGGTTCATTCGGTACCAGAAACCCAAATGAGTACCTCCGGCCGCTGAGTTGTGCCGAATGATGTTGTTTTGGATTGGTGACCCAGTAAGCGGCGGGAGTAAGGTCGTCTTTCAAGAGGCTAGTGCTCTGTCTGACAAACACGGCTAAATTGTACTGCAAGATATTCTCGGTTTCAATGCCGTCTTCGATGAAAAGGGCGCCTCCCATGACGTTGTAGACAACGTTGTGCTCCACCAGTAAACGGTGAGTGTTGTGGATCGTCACGGCTCGGTTAAACGTGTGGTGAATCGCGCAGCCCCTCACGTAGGACTTGTAATCGATGTTTCCCATCAAATGCCAGTGGATGGGGTAACGGCCCAGTCTGAAGGCCTGGCCGGCGTGGGAGATCTTAGGTGAAAACAAAAATATATCAGTACAGTAAAGCTAAATCAAGGAAGAACCAATAAACATCTACATTCTAGATTAGTATGGCATATGTGTGAATTTCATATTGATTTGACTGATAATTGTTATTTTGATAGTGTTCTGAATACAGTTATTTTCCTAAAATCAATGGAATACATGGCTGTATTTGATCATGTAACTTAGGCTCCAAACGGCACAGTAAGTGAGAGAAAAAGAAAATACTGCTTGTGTGTGTGATTTTTTCTTCTCTAATTAGTGATGAAATAACTGCAGAACAAGCGGTGCAACTCAGTGTGAAAGTATTTAGTATTCTATCCCAACACAGTTTACAATTATATTTCGCATCAAGTAGAATTTGTGTATGCCGATTACTTGACATTGTGTCCTGTCAACATGTGACAGCAAATGGCCTCCAAAGTTAAATTTAGATTATATAATTTGAAACATACATACAGCAGATGCTACCCAGATGGTTATTATTATGTTTGTTTATTTATCATTATTATGCTTATTCTGGTCACAGGTATATAGCCTTTATACTAATAATGTGTGAGACCTTTTGTAATTCACAAAAGCAAAAGGGAACTGCACTATAACAGATACAAAGTACATTATTGTCACAAACTAAGACTCAGAATTCATGACTCTGCTGAGTCTTAGTTTTATACATTAAAACTTCTTTTTAAAGTAAGTTAATTTTTGATTTGTGATTTGTAATTTGTGATTCATAAACATCTCTGTTCCTCTGAGTTTGAATATCTTATTTTGAACATGTTCTGAATACATTTTCAATGTATATAACTCGACTAAATAGTAGAATTTCAGTGTTTATAGGTTTATAAATAGTGCATTGGTTGGTTAATTAAAACTTGAAATGTAATTGCTCTTATTGTCTTTTTTTGCAACTATACTATATAACTCTGAAATCAGATTTGGGATTAAGCTAATTCAAAATACTACCACAGTTATAAATATACAACTACTGCTACTAATTATACTATTCAAGAATTAGTTTGAATCAGTTCAGAGAATATAATAAAATATGATGAAATAAAAAACATATTTAGACACAGTATAAGTCTTTTGAATAGTGATAATTTAAGATAATTACCTCAACATATTCAATTCTGCCTATTGCCAGATTCTTATTAGGTTCAGGAGCGTGCAGCATTATGCAACCACCAAATTGATCACTGCCAGTTTCGTCTCCAAAACGGCCTTGGAAACAGGTTTGTGTTGAAAATTCCCCTGTAAAAACAGAAAAGTTCAAACATTTGCACTTCAGTCCTTTTGGGCAAATCAAAGGAAGGATTTTGTTAAGGCTCTGTATTGTGTTTTTCGTATTTGAACTCGATTATGGCAAATAATCATGATTATTTGGGTATAAATTAAACTATTATAATTTAAAAATAAAGTTCAAAGTATAGACTTAATATATTTCATTAGATACACTTGTTTCTAAAGCCAGTGTAGATTAAGTGACTTTGCTCCAGGTTTTTAGGGACAAAACAAGCGTCCCATCATTCAGAACTGAAGTTAAATCATTGTATTTTTGATTATAATATTTTTGCAGTTGAAAAGAGCAATAAATGAAGTTTTGATTATAATGTAATAGCACTATTTTGAAAAAAGCCAGCAAAGGGGGCTGGGACTGCATCTGCTAGTGTTTTCAGCATTGGAGAGTAAATTAAATTATTACTGAATTTTGGGCAAATGAAACTGGATATGTATTTGGTGAGAATAAAACATGGTTAAAAGCACAACAGAAAAGACCAGCCATTTAATAAAACTGATGCTAAATGATCTGCTGAAATAAAATGGGTAAATAAATGAATACAAACTAAAAAAAATACCTTCCAATAAAGATAGAAATAGATAATAGACAGTACCTGAGTTGAAATCCGCAGGACATTCTTCGATCTTGTCTGCCCACTCCATCTGTGTGGCCCCTCGGACTCGGATGTTTCGGGTGAGCAGTCCCACCTCTGCGCGGCCTTCAAACGTGGTCCCGTCAGGGAGTGTGACCTGGACCCCGAGGTGACTGTAGTCCAGGGGCTTGGTCAGAGTCAGGGTCTTACCGTCCTGAGACACCGAGGCGATAGTACGCATCTCGTTCTCTTTCTGGCTGTGTCTGAAATGACATTAAAGACATTTGTTTATTTGCAACTTAGATTGTTTCTTAATGTGCATTAGTAGTGGCGGGGTGGGGGTATTCCTGAGTAGCCTTTACTTCCCATGAAGAGAAATATTTCTCAATAGTAAATGTTTTTGTTATTTTTGTCACTTGCTTTGTTATAAATATAGTGACATTTGCGGATGTAATATATTTCCCCATTTCCCCCCTTAAGGCCTGAGCTTAATGCAGTTTTAGCTCTCATTACACTGGAGATATCTTTCAGGATTCAGTTACTTTAAAGGATTAAGTTGGTCTGGTATAATCCTGACTTTGTCCTTGAGGCAGTTTCAGTCAGAATTATGAAACTTCGACCACATTTCATTGAAAAAACCAGCAGATGGCCCTGGACTGCATCTGATGATGCATTGAAGAGGTAAACAGATTGTATGAAGCTAAAAACAATGGTGTACGCAGCTACCGTATACAAATGTAATCAGTTTACAGTAAGTTGTGCCAGTGAATAACATGTTATTATGAAATGCTTCTTAATATGTAATGTTTAAGTTGTACCGATGTCCAGTGGAGGCGATGATGATCTCGTCGTCCTTTTTCCAGGTCACTGCGTCCATCAGCTTCAGCGTGCTGGAGCCATTGTTGGCGGTCTCGGCCAAACGGGTCCAGGGGACAGGAATGGGGATACCTGGACAAACAGGTTGTGATGAATACAGTGCCTCGAGGTGAAGGAGCTGATGTACAGTGATTATGACCCACTCCCAGCCCAAAGGACACTGTTACACCACACATGGACCCCCACACACACGCAAACGCTCACACACACACACACACACACACACACACGTGCACGCACACACATGCACACGCACACACATGCACACACACACACGCACACACATGCACACACGCACATACACACACACGCACATACACACACGCACACGCACCTAAACTTGTGATTGGTCTCAAATGCTAACAAAGTGCTAAATGCTAAGTGTTAATTTATTTCCTTCTTGACAGTGTTATTCAATTAAAGTGGTTTTGCTGATTAAAATGACGTGTTTGTACCATGCATGTCGAGGGTTCCCTCTTTGACCCCCAGGGTCTTGGATCCGTACAGTGGGATTTCAGGGGAGCGCAGGTTTCCGTGGAGGGTGATGGTGGCTTTGTGCTGAAACGGCTGCTCCTCCGTCCCGATCTGAAGCGCTCCTCCATCTGTGATCAGGATGTTCTCCGCCTGTAGCTCAATGTCCGCGTCATCAAATAATATAGTCCCTCCTGAAAACAATACAGCATATAATAATGGTTTACCATTAGCCACTAATGTACTGTAGTTGTCACGGTAAAAATAATATATAATATATAATATATAATATATATTTGATAAACAACAATACATATAACTGATAGCTGTAAAAGAGAATAGTTTCTTTTTTCGCCTTCAATATGCAGCATCTTCAGCACAGGAGGGCTGGTGTCCAGGAGGATCATCTTTTCTTTGACGATGACTACGAAAGAGCCTTTCTCTGGAGGAGGCAAACCGCCCCACGTGAACCTGGACGACCACATGTTAATGTACAAGAAGTCTGCCTTATCCTGCAGAAAAAGAAGAAGACGAAATTATAAATAATGATTGGGGAAGAAAATACAAATCTTACGGTACACATATAAACCTGCATAATTGTGGAGAGGTTAAGGAGATATATCAGGACTAAAAACTAAAATGTTATACTAACAACAGTCTTCCTGAGGATGTGAGACAGGCCTCTACTCTGGCAATGTTCAAATCTAAACTATAAAACTGTTTTGTTTGGCTGTGCATATGACTGAAATGCTTTTCTTTGCACTCTTCTCTTTTATGTCTTGAACTATTATTTTGTGATTTCTGCCATGTCTTTGTGATTTTAATGCATTTTTTCCTGTTGTGTGAAGCACTTTAAATTGCCTTGTGTATGAACTGTGCTCTACAAATAAACTTGCCTTGCCTTGCCTACTACTTTACTGCTGATGCTGCTGAGTAAAATATATTTTTTCAGCATATTTTCATACTTAAATGACAAATACTGATGCTGAAAATGCTCATGAATATGAGCTTGCGTTTTTCTTTTTTCTTGGGTATGAGAATTATGAGAATGTTTTCATAATGAATACATTATTAACATTACATACAACTATGCAAGGCAAGGCAAGTTTATTTGTAGAGCACAATTCGTACACAAGGCAATTCAAAGTGCTTCACACAGCAGGAAAAAAAAAAGCATTAAAATCACAAAGACATGGCAGAAATCACAAAATCTTAATTTAAAAAATTTAAAGGTGCCATTTTTCAGGCTATCCGTCAAATAGTTCAAGACATAAAAGAGAAGAATGCAAAGAAAATCATTTCAGTCATATGCACAGCCAAACAAAACAGTTTTTAGCTTAGATTTGAGTAGTGGACTGTCTCACATCCTCAGGAAGACTGTTCCAGATTTTAGCTGCACAAAATTGAAACGCAGATTCCCCATGTTTCATCCTGACTCTGGGCACCAGCAGGAGGCCGGTCCCTGAGGTCCTCAGAGTCCAAGATGGTTCATATGGCACTAATATGTCTGAGATGTACTTTGGTGCTAGGCCATGGAGAGACTTATATACTATCAGAGCTACTTTGAAGTCTATTCTCTGAGCCACAGGGAGCCAGTGCAGAGACCTGAGCACAGGACTAATGTGATCGTACTTCCTGGTTCTAGTTAGGACCAGAGCATTAGCGTTCTGGATGTACTGAAGCTGTTTTACGGCTCGTTTGGAGAGGCCAGTGAGCAGGCCGTTACAGTAGTCTAATCTACTAGAGACAAACGCATGGATAAATCTCTCCAATTCTGGTTTGGACACTAGATTTTTTATTTTGGCTATGTTTTTTAGATGGTAAAAAGCTGCTGATGTGATTGATCTGACGTGGCTGTTAAAATTCAAATCTGAGTCCATTATTACCCCCAGATTTCTAACTTGATGTGTAGGTTTTAGAGCGAGACTCTGGAGGTGACTGCTAACACTTTCTCTTTGTTTCTGTGGGCCAAAGACGATGATTTCAGTCTTGTCTGAGTTCAGCTGGAGAAAGTTGTTTTGCATCCACACACTGATCTGTTGGATGCAGTGACAGAGTGAATCCACAGGTCCATATTCATCTGCCGTCAGTGAAACATAGTTCTGAGTGTCGGCTGCACAATTGTGATAGGACACATTTTCACTGCATATCAACTGACCTAAACGGCAGCATGTAGAGGTTGAACAGAAGGGGTCCCAAGATTGACCCTTAGGGCACCCAGAGGTCAGGGGCATCTGGTCTGAGACAGAGTTACAAATTTCGACAACAAAGTACTTCCTGTCTTCCAGATAGGACTTTAACCAGTAAAGTGCAGTGCCATTGATGCCAACCCAGTCCTGTAGTCTAAGTAAGAGGATCCCATGATCGACAGTGTCAAGCAGCCCTCAGACCTAACAGAATAAAGACTGAGGCTTTGCCCGCGTCAGTGTTCAGGTGGATGTCATTTGTCACCTTGACAAGAGCAGTCTCAGTGCTGTGATGAGGTCTAAAACCTGACTGGAAAACATCAAATGAGTTGTTTATTAAGAGGAAAATCAGTGAGCTGTTGGTAAACAACCATTTCAAGAACTTTGCCCCAAAATGGCAGATTAGAAATGGGCCGGTAATTACTCAGTACTGCGGCATCAAGACTGCTCTTCTTTTGGAAAGGCTTTATGACCACAGTTTTCAAAGACATTGGGAATGTTCCAGATTGAAGCGACATGTTAACTTTTTGAGTGAGTGGTGCTAACAAACTGTTCAGCACAGACTTTAGAAATCTGGTGGGTAAACACATCGAGGCAGCATGTAGATGAACTCAGACTGGTGATGATCTCCTGGACAGTTTTGTCAGTTACAGGTGCAAAGTGAGTCAGCCCTAAGTGTGTAGGTGGTTTGAGGGTTATTTTTTTGCATTGTAGAATTTAATAGCATTTTTAATGCCTGTCTGTCATTAAAGAATAATGCAAATTCATTACACTTGGATGTGGAAATGAGTTCTAACGGCAGCTGAGCTGGAGGTTTCTGTTTATTGTGGCAAACAGGAACATGCAAGTTGTTACTACAGCTTCCAATTTATTCAGAAAAATATCCTTCCCTAGTTCTACATAAAATGAGGTTGTACATGTACAACTTCTCTCTGTAAATCCTCTTTCTGAACCTGGAGCTTTGACTTGCGCCATTTTTGTTCGGCCGGCGGCACTCCCTTTTCTGTGCCCTGTCCGAATCATCATCATTTTCTCCATGGCGCCTTCTGCTTATTTTTTTTTTACAATTTTAGCCTTCATATGGGCGATGGTGTCGAAACATTAGATGTAACAAGAGTTCAACAAATCATTTACATTAGAACATGAGACATTTTCAAAGTTTATCATTTCCTTAAACAGTGCTCCTGTGCTGTCATTCATGTGTCTCCTCTGAACAACTGCAGGACCAGCCAGTGGTTTGGGAAAAACAGATAAGTCAAAGAAGACACAGAAGTGATCAGACAGAGTAACATCGACCACATTGACGATTGAAATATTAACCCCCTTTGTAATTAGAAGATCTAGAGTGTGCCCTCTGCTGTGGGTGGGGCCACTCACGTGCTGAGTAAGACCGAAAGTTTCAAGGACAGCATGAAGCTCTTTAGCGTTTCTGTCACAGATATTATCAACATGAACATTGAAATGACCTGTTATGACCAAACCATCAGTCTGTGTATACAACTGAAAGCATCTCAGCAAAATCATCAATAAAACTTTGGCAGTGCTGAGGAGGCTTGTATAAAACAATGAAGAGAATGGATGGAGATTGTTTTAGCTCAATTTTAAAGGATACATACTCAAATGTTGAAAACACCCCAAGGGATAACCTGTGGGTAACTTTTTCATCTCTAACAAAAGCACACACACCTCCTCCCTTTTTGTTTTCCTGTGTTTCAGATTCAAACATAATGTTGGGTGGAGCAGATTCTATTAGAACAAAATTTACTGTGATTTTGTTTTGTTTCAGTTAAAAACATACAATCAAGATTGTAAAAATAAAATTATGAATTAAGAATGATTTGTTACAAAAGGATCTCGTGAGTGGAGCCATCTTAATGCCTGATTTGATCAGATATTCAAGATGGCTGGGAAGGCCCCTTGGTGAGAGTGGAGCTGGGAAGGAGAGTGAGGAATCTGTTGTGGGAATAGATGTTGCAGCGGGGATCCAGGGCTGCTCTGAGGGCAGGGGCAATGGTAGAGATGCTGAATAACTGAAATGACTCCAGCGCTGGTCGTGGTGAAAATTGTTGTGGTGCTGCTGCAGATGAGTCCTTGGCTGGAGGCGGTAGAGGTGATCGTGGAGCAGCTGGAGTTGAATCCTTTGCTGGTGGTGGTGGAGCGGCTGCTAATAAATCCTTTAGTGGAGGCTGTGGTTGTGGTGCTGCTGATGTTGAAACATTGGCTCGGTCTCTGACTGATGGAGCAGGAATTCTTCTCTCAATCCTCTCTTCTCTAACTATCTGCTCAGGACCCTGTCCAGGCCCAGTCCAATGCCTCATAGCGTGGAGCAGGTTCTCTGTCAGCACTCTCACTCCACCTCTGCATAGGTGTGGGCCATTTCTGTTAAACAGGTCCTCTCGTTTCCAGAATAGATAGAAGTTCTCAATGTAGTGCAATCCACTAGGTGCACACTCTTTAGACAGCCATGTGTTCAGCTGATGCAGCCGGCTAAACTTGTTTAATTTCCTGCCGATGTTTGAAGGAGGTCCACTTATGAATTTGGACGCGTTGTATGTCCACTGCCCCATGTACACAATCAGCTGTTTAACTCCTAAAACTCCTTTAACTCTTTAAAACATCAGAAATGCTTGACGTAATCTCAATGATTGTGGCACTGGGAAATTAATGTGTTTGCATTTTTTCATGCATCACGTGACTTATCGCACCATCCCCAATCAAGACGACCTTGACGTTTGGCACAGATTCTCTCTCTGTCTGCTGCCTTTTGGACACGTCATGTATTGAATTTTTCCTTTGTTCATTTACTTCAGTCTCTGAAAATGGTAAAAATTGGTTTGTAAGCTGTATTTTAGGTGACGGTACATTATCTTTGTATCGTTTAGGCTTCGCACCGAGTTCGTTCCAAGATACAGCCCGCTCTTTAGACAGTTTTGAGAATGATATAGTCAGTCCAGTTTAGGTTGAAAGTACCGTATTTTCTGCACTATAAGGCGCACTGGATTATAAAGCGCACTGTCAATGAATGGTCTATATTTGAACTTTTTTCATATATAAGGTGCACCGGACTATAAGGCGCATTGATGTTGAATTCTCTCGCAGCTGCTCTATTCCCATGTTCTGCTGCGTGACTGATAGCCTTGAGTTTTAAGTCCACGTCGTAAGCGTGTCTTTTGACAGGTGCCATTTTGGGATCCTTATACACACACTGTAATATTATGGTGAAGCACAGTATTACTCCGCGACGCTCCTGGCTACGGTAGCCGTAATGCTACAAGCGGTGCGGCTTTGTAGTGTACCACATAAAATCGGTTCGAGGTCAGTAAGCACAACCAGGATTAATCCATATATAAGGCGCTCTGGGTTATAAGGCGCACTGACATTTTTTGGAGAAAAATAAAGGTTTTTAAGTGCGCCTTATAGTACGGAAAATACGGTAGCTGTTTTTCTTGTAAAAAATGTGGACTTTTTACCACTGGATGACACTGGAATTGTATTTTGGAGTCTTTTTTCAGATTCCGAAGCGAATATCCGAGCTTTTAGTTCATGAATTTCTTGTTGATTTCCAACAGCGTTCACAAGAGTTTGTTTCCCTTCTCCCGGACGTTGTCGTTGGCTCGTCAGATTTGTTGATTAAAACTTTAAAAATGTTCCAACAAATCCTTGGTTTACTTAAAAAAGTCATAATTAAAATTGTTTGGAAGACAAAAACTGATTAAAAAGCAAAATAAATAAGGAAAGCAGCTATAGCAAGCAAGAGCAAGCAGGAAAGCGTCTGCACTCTTCGGAAGCAGGATCAAGGACTGAAGTAAACAATTACAGTATTTGGTTCACCATCAATGTGAAAACAAAGCCTTGAGTTCAAATTAAGAAAATAATCAAGGACTATATAGTCTTATACTTTATGCTGCAGCTACAAAACAATTCACCCTAAATCAATTGATAACATATGATACGGTACAAATTCACAGCAATATTGTGAGATTAACAGTATAATCCCTGTTTTGTCGCATATTTACCAGTCGTGCCATTCCCTGGTCTTTGACGTTGACGTGGACCTTGGTATTCTGGGACTGTGGCTGTGCGTTGGTGACACAGAGGATGTGCGTGGTGTTTGTGGACTGAACAACACACACAACTCCGGCGATGGTCACTTTGACATCATTCATATTCGCACTGTACAGAAAATACAGGAGAAAGAAAGTTTTTTGAATAGACAGAGGAATAGCAACATTCTGACCTCAACCACCCTCATTTAAAGCCAATTTGTACTGATTCACTTGTATTTGTATTAGAAAAACTTCCAGACTCAAATATATTGACATAAAGTGCAACATTCCTTGATTTCACAATTTTAAAAAAGGGTTATGGGTTAATACGAAAAAAAAAGTTATACGTTTAATGCCATTTAATGTACAATAAAGTACACTTCCATCCACACAATAACAATGAAATGTCATATATTTTATCAATATAGATCAAAGTGTGTCTGAGGTCATAAATGGTTTTCGACAAAAGAGATTGTGTTTTGGAAACCGAGCGCTTAATTTACGTCCTGTGTCCCGTAAAGAGGGAGTGGTTGTCTCATTGTGTCTTTACTGCACCTGAAACCGGAGCCAGCGATGGTGAGTGGGTCTTCCGCGTACACTCTCTTAAAAAGAACACTTACATTGGTTATATGGTTCCGACGCGGTCGAAACAATTGATTCTGATCAGAAGCACACATGGCATACTAATAATTCAAATACGTATTGTTCATACTACCTATACTTCGTATTGGTACACGTTGTAGAGTACCCTACGTCGGGTCATGACCGCAGACCTTGCTATACGTGACAAAGCATGTCTAGAGGACAGTTGACATTTGTCGCTTAGGGTTTTGGTCTAGTGACTCCATTAGACGGCCACGATTGAAAAGCATCTTGCGGCGAACCTTTCGTACGCTCGTTGGCTAACGAGACATTAATACGAGGCGACGCGCATAAGACTGTTAAAGATATTGATTTGTTTGTAATGCGGCTATCATTCAGGTCATTTAATACCTCGTCAGGCTGTAGCGCAAACGGGCTTCTTCCAATATGCTAGACTTTGAAGGAGTGTCTACTTCAACACCTTCATACATTTCTCTCTAGAGCTGCAGAATCCTCTGAAAAACCATAACTATAAAGAAGCTCTATACTATTAAAACACATGCATAAATATTAACGCAACTACACACCTTACTCGAAAACACTTAAAAGCGTGACAGTCGCCCAGCATACCAGGCTAATGCTTCAATATATGTTTGCATATAACGCCTTAAACTTGTTCATCGTCTAGATGGCCATGTATACTGAAGACGTTGATATTAAAGGCAATGTTTATGTGAATTATCTTAAAACATGGTTTAGGACAGTTGTACTGGCATACCAGCGACATTTCAAACATGCTTTGATAGCTGGATGTTATTTTTAGCATCGATTTTCTAAATCTGTATACATTTTATGGCTCATCCTGGGAATTGGTAATAGATCATATTGTCCAACTATTAGACATATAAGATGTGGTCACCCTTCAAAATGAAAAATAGTACTATTTACTGTAAAAGTTTATCCAAGTAACAACAACCATTCAATAAAGCATAAATCTAAAACGTAGATTGTTCACCCATTATTATATGGGAGAGTGACAGGACAGTTTGGAGGAAGTTTGAAGATTCTCTGTCACTTTGGCACTCTTTCACACTAGAACTCTGGTAATCTTGGACTTTCGGGGTCAAATCTGAGCCTGAATGGAGAGCAGGGCAACGCGAGCCACCATGAAGCATCTCTTTCCAAATACTCCTTGAACAAACGTTAAAAGATTCTTAACATGATCCACTGCAGAATAAGCTTGCACTGATAAGATTCCTTGTACCAGAATTATGAGATGCTCGATAGGAAAGTGTAAAGGATGTAAAGTCACAACAGTTTCACCTTCATTCTTTATTCCTCATTTAAGAATAATGTCATGTGAATGTCTTTTCTTAGATGAATATTTTCACCATTTGATTGTGCCAAGACACTATAAATATCTAAAGCCAAAACTCATGTGTAGATTAAATTAAATAGCCAATTTTTAGATTTATTAGTGCTTATAAGGACCATTAGATGTGAAGGTTGCTACTCAGGATGAAATGAAATGAGCCTTTTTTACATTACCGTATGCTGGCCTGGATACAGCACGCATTCGAGTCCAGTTCGTAGTGAAGGCGGTCCGCAGATTGGGAGCGTAACTTTGCCCTTGTGCTGAAGTCAATGATGGAGAATTGCCGGTCTCCGGGTTGTTCCCACGACGAAAGTGCACTGAACTTGAGTCTCGGTGAGCAGAGGAGACGGACGCAGGGACAGTTGAGAATGTTTAGCTGACGGACAACGAGCTGTCTGATCCTTGTCTAGCTAAAGGCTGAACAGTCAAGTGATAGAGAGTGCGCAGCTCGGACGTCAACGGAGAAAACAAACAGAGAACGAACACGTAAGAATTGAACAATAAGACTGGACAGAAAAATAGTCTCCCATTTTAAAATTATGGTTTGAGGTTGAATATGAGTGGCAACCGAGTGGTATAAACATCTAACCGCTTCTAATTGTCGTGATTTGATGAAAACAAACTGAACTTTCACATTGGAATACTGAGTATTTAACAATATAATTTTAATATGTTTTATGTACCCTCACATCAACCATTACATTAATGTATTGATCTGGAACACCCAACTCGCGCCAACCTTCAAGTACTCATTATTAGAGCAAAATGTACTTTAAAATACGACTGGACTTTAGCAGTTCCATGTTGACTAAGCAGTTGGTTTGGTTTTGTTTTAAGATTTACAAACTAGTTCTTGTTTAATATTAAATGTAATATATTAGTCTTTCTATCTTAGAGGAACAATTCTCTGCAGAACTCTTTTGTACTTATCTCTGATTTTACTACGAAGATTAGAACGTATGTTGATGATATTATATTGGATTTGGGCATTCTTCATATAGAAGCCGACAATTTTTAGTGACTTTTGTAACATAACGTCTTGTTGTACATAGGGTCAGTCTATAGATGATAGCTGTCATACATTATCAAATGTTGAACTATGCTATTCAAAATCTAAAACATAAAAAGGTGTTTTTATTTACGCGAGGAATTGGTGGTGCTGACCAGAGCTTTGATCGTACTTTGGAGTCGCTCGGCTGAAAGTACATGTAAACGTAATGAAACGATTGATCAGCTTATCGTTACATGTTCGACAAGACGAAATCCTGTAGGATTTTCTTCGAGACCATGCAGAAGTCTGCGCCCTTAAACAAGATTGCCATTTTTGAGAGATGGGTATAGGAATGGGACAGAGGACTAGAAAATGCCCACAAGATCTCAGGATTAGCAGATTCGTGAGTGTGTCGGTCACTTCTTGACTATATTGCTAATTAAGGTTTTCGTCTCTGCGAAGTTAGCGTATTTCACGATTCGGATAAATTTACTCTTTGACTCTGGAGGCCGACGGGCTCCGGCGACCAGGCGATTATGCTCTTGTAGAGGCGAGGCCGGGTCGTTACCATCCTTCTAATCTCGTCTCGTTCGTCACACATCTGGTTCTTGGAAGACAGACTGCTCGTGCGAGCTGAAGATTACTAGCTCTGCACTTTGTGCACTCAGATGAGCATCCTACGCTACAGGCGCTCTCAGATGACGGCCCCTCCTGGCTGTTATTGGACCGCAACTCGTAGCCATTCTGGCATGAACTCCTTATTGACTTAACTGATGATTTAGGTATAGCAAACTTCTAGGTGAATTAGCGTGTTACTTTTTTTTTCTTATTTTGTATGTCAAAGTGCCAGAGGATAAAAGGCCGAATGGTATACATACACAGAAAGAACCATCCTCGCCACTCTGTTTGGTAAACTTGCCGCTCCGCTCGCTGTCCGCCTCCACTTGTTCAGCTCTTGTTCGTAATGGAGGTGAGACATTCTCGGCCGACTACTTGAAGGTGCAGATCGTCTGAGCAGTTACTGCCTGATTCGAACCACTTAACAATGCTTATCTGTTATGTAGGTCTCCAGTGATGCTGCAAGATGATGATACCGACCAGCGTCGCTAACATCGGCCGTGCCATTCACTGAAAGGGCATAGGGCCCAAAACTTGACCGGCATTTGTCACGAGACGAAGGCACGCCTGCTTCATCCACAGCAAGTAAGGGTAACCTTGTTTGAGTCGGCTTCTAGAAATCAGAGTCAATTTTATTCATTAGTGCCACCACAACTAAGTTGGGCAGGGGCTTTGTTTCTGGTACAAACATCCATCATGTGTCATTTTTACAAAATCAAAAAGAACGTCCATTACATTACACTAACAGCACAGGGTAAATTTACTATGTTACCCAAGTTTCGATTCAGAAACGATGTTATGGTTATTACCAAGACTTGGGTTTCTAAAACGACAATCTTTTACTTGAAATGTATATAAAAAAAAACATTTTAATGACAGTTCACATGATCGCAGAACAAAAAAGTCATTCTACAACTCACCAAGTTAAGTTTGTCACCCGCAGAAAATTCATGAAGAACCGCCTATGTGTAAAAGTCGAAAGCTTATTGACAGTAGGCGTGATCGCAGTAGAATATTCAAAAGAGCAATTTGAATGGCAAGTGCTGCGAATTTGTCCGGCGGTTGTAAACGACATTCCCCAGAGTTGACCTGAGATCCTGAAGTATCGCAGGTGATGTGGGTGTAATTTGCTGACACGATATTACAGCTTTCTACTGGATGGCGGGTAACGGCTCCCATCTGAGAAGCCCGAACCGTGAACTGCGAGGCGGGTGAAGGCGTTGGTGCTGCCGACGTGAGGCCAGACCTGTATCGACGACGGGGAGGAGGACAAAAGCGGCGCTGCATCTCCTCCTTCACCGTGACGATGGCACTGCCCAGGTTGTCGACCCGCAAAGCGAGCGGATGGGCGACGCCGATGGGGAGTTCACTGTCTGCTCCGAGCCGGCAGAAGAGATCAGTGTTTGAGCTGTTGATCTCACATGACAAGGGCGTTCGTCCCACGGTCACCTAAAGCACAGATTTGATATTAAATAATATACTTTGTCGCCCTTAAACATAAATGGAGTTACATACTTAGTATGAAACTTAGTAGAAACTCATTAAAGTTATTGTCCTGGTGAAAAATAAATTGAGTTCTAAGTCCAAGTATGTTGAAATTGTGCATTATAATATATTTTGTGCACATAATGGTGTAATTGTGCACAAATTTAACCAAAGAGCCAATTGCAATAATACATTTCTCCAACTATGTCAACAAAGTGAAAAGATTTCAACTATTTGTGCCTTAAAATTATGAAATAGAACTTACCAACTTATCTCACCCATTCCCATAGAGATAATACTAGTTAAGATGAGTGTTTACTGTTGACTAGTGGCCTGTGGATAATCATTCGTTACCTTTACGGCGCAGGAGACGTTGCCAAAGCCGTTGCCAATGATGTGGATGGCCTGGTGGATATGTGCCTTGGTTTGGGGAGATGGACTGCACTGTGGGGGTGGAGCAGGACGCCGCTGTGAAGGAGACTCCGGAGGACGACTGGTTTGTCTCAGGGCACAGAGGGAAGACCACACAGTCCTGGGACAACCTGCGAGCGCGAGAGGAACCTAGAGGAGCGGAAAGCAAAAACAAACTTCTTTCTACATATTCGTTTAGTTTTTACTATGTTTATTATTGATCAAAAAATATATGTTGATCTGTAATGTATCCTGTTACGTGAACTCCTACGACTAAAATCTAATAAAATAGATTTGAAGTACGGTGTCTAAGGGTGTGTTCACATTTGCCATGATTTGGTCCCGATGTAGACCTGTTTTTGGTCATGTTCTTGTCCTGGTTTAGCCCTGGTCTAGGCAAGGCAATGAAAAGCAAGTTTATTTGTAGAGCACAATTTGTACACAAGGCAATTCAAAGTGCTTCACATAACAGGAAAATAATGCATTAAAATCACAAAGACAAGACAGAAATCACAAAACCTCGATTTAAAGAAATTTAATGGTGCCATTTTCAGGCTATCTGTCAAATAGTTTAAGACATAAAACAGAAGAGTGCAAAGAAAATCATTTCAGTCATATGCACAGCCAAAAAAAACAGTTTTTAGCTTGGATTTGAACATTGCCAGAGTTGCGGCCTGTCTCACATCCTCAGGAAAACTGTTCCAGATTTTAGCTGCATAAAACTGAAACGCAGATTCCCCATGTTTAGTCCTGACTCTGGGCACCAGCAGGAGGCCGGCCTGAGGTCCTCAGAGGTCCGAGATGGTTCATGGGCACTAACATGTCCGAGATGTACTACGGTGCTAGGCCATGGAGACACTTGCAATACAAGCAGAGCTGCTTTGAAGTCTATGTCTCTGAGCGCACAGGGAGCCAGTGCAGAGACCTGAAGCACAGGACTAATGTGAACGTACTTCCTGGTTCTTAGTTAGGACGCAGATGCAGCAAGCGTTCTGGATGTACTTGCAGCTGTTTTACAGCTCGTTTGGAGAGGCAGTGGGAGGCAGGCCATTACAGTAGTCTAATCTACTGGAGACAAAACACATGGATAAGTCTCTCCAAGTCCTGGTTTAGACACTATACTTTTGATTTGGCAATGTTTTTTAGATGGTAAAAGCTGCTGATGTTATTGATTTGACGTGGCTGGTAAATTCCAAGTCTGAGTCCATTTATTACCCCCAGATTCTAACTTGATTTGTAGTTTTTAGAGCGAGACTCCTGGAGATGAGATATTAATGACGTACAGGCTAGTAATAAAATCTTCTACGGACTAAAAAAAGAGTATAGTCATCAAGGTAATAACAACTAAAACTAAAATAATAGCACTCATTATGTAATATCCCTTCTTTGTAGTTATGTCGGTTCTGAGGTGGGCTTCACTCTTGTCACTGGCACCCATTCAGTGTGTGGAAGCAAACAACTTTCTCCAGCTGAACTCAACAAGATGAAATACATCAATTATTGGCCCACAGCAACAGGCTATGGACAGAGACATCAGATCGTTCTGTTAAAAAATAATAACGCCACTTTCTCTTTGTTTCTGTGGGCCAAAGATTGATGATTTTCAGTCTTGTCTGAGTTCAGCTGGAGAAAAGTTGTTTTTTGCATCCACACACTGATCTGTTGGATGCAGTGACAGAGTGAATCCACTGGTCCATATTCACCTGCCGTCAGTGAAACATGGATTATGAAGTGTCGGCTGCATAAATTGTGATAGGACACATTTTCACTTGCGTATCAACTGACCTAACGGCAGCATGTAGAGGTTGAACAGAAAGGGGTCCCAGGATTGACCCTTGGGGCACCCCCACAGGTCAAGGCTATGTTGGTCATGAGACACAGTTACCGAATTTCAACAAAGTACTTCCTGTTTTCCCGGAACAGGACTTTAACTAGTTTAGGGGCAAGTGCCAGTGATGCCCACCCAGTCCTCTAGTCTCTGTAAAGTATCTCCATGAATCGACAGTGTTCCAAAGCAGCAACTCAGATCTAACAGAAATTAAGACTGAGGCTTTGCCGCGTCAGTAGTTTCAGGGTGGATGTCATTGTCACCTTGACAAGAGCAGGTCTCAGTGGCTGTGATGAGGTCTAAAACCTGACTGGAAAACATCAAACAATGAGTTTTATTGAAGAGGAAATCAGTGAGCTGTTGGGTAACAACGCTTTTCCAAATGACATTTGCCCAAAATGGGCAGATTTAGCGATGGGCCGGTAATTAACTCAGTATACTGCGGCATCGCAAGACTGCTCTTACCTTTAGGAGAGGCTTTATGACCGCCAGTTTTTCAAAGACATTGGGAATGTTCCAGATTGAAGCGACATGTTAACGTATTGAGTGAGTGGTGCTAACAAAACAGTTCAGCACAGACTTTAGAAATCTGGTGGTGGTAAACAACATCGAGGCAGCATTGAAGATGAACTCAGACTGGTGATGATCTCCTGGACAGTTTTGTCAGTTACAGGTGCAAAGTGAGTCAGCTCTAAGTGTGTAGGTGTTTAGTTTGAGGGTTAATTTTTTGCATTGTAGAATTGATATAGCATTGTTTTTAATGCCCTGAACTTTGTCATTAAAGAATAATGCAAAACTCATTACACTTGGATGTGGAAATGAGTTCTAACGGCAGATGAACTGGAGGGTTTGTTAATCTGTTTACTGTGGCAAAACGGACACGCGAGTTGTTACAAAAGCTTCCAATTATTTCAGAAAAATATCTTTCCCTAGTTCTACATAAAATGATATTGTACATGTACAACTTATCTCTGTAAATCTGTTTTTTGAACCTGGCGCTTTGAATTTGCGCATTTTTTTATATTAAAATATACTTTGTCGCCCTTAAAGACATAGCCAGTACTTAGTAGACACTCACTAAAGTTATTGTCCTTCTGGTGAAAAATCAATTGTGCAAAATTTCAGAGTTCTACGTCCAAGTATGTCGAAATTGTAACATTATAATATTATTTTGTGCACATAATGGTGTAATTGTGCAACTATGTCAACAAAGTGTAAAGATTTCAACTATTTTGTGGCTGAAAATTTATGAAATAGAACACAGGAACTTACCAATTTATCGCTCCCATTTCCAACAGTGATACGGCCCGGCGGCAAACTCCCTTTTCTGTGCCCTAGTCTTCGCCCTAGTCCTAGTCTTGATTTAGTTCCAGGTTTAGTCCCGGTTTAGTTGTGGTCTATGTGCAAGTGTGAATGCACTCTTAATTTGTGTTTCCATTGAATTTTTTGTCAGGTAGAAGCACGCTGATTATTCCCCCCATCCATATTTTCATATCTGACATGGTATATGTGCAAGTGTGTTTGAGTTAACTATATATAAATACAACAAGACATCATGAAGCATGTTAAACAATTACTCTATTGTGACAATATGATTTATAAATTACCAGCTGGCACATGTTTAGCTTCAAACTCCTGCCACTTTAAGGACCAGTCTGCTGTTCTTCTGAGGACGAGGAAGGACTTTCACTACTCCCTGCAGAAACCTGAAGTTCGCGGGGTCCACAAAACCACTGCTGTGGGGGGGAGGGTGGGGGTAATATTGGGGGAGTATAGACACCAGGCACAGAGAAAACATAGGAGAAGTGGCCTGAGGAGGGAAGAGGAGACACAGGGAGACAATGAGTGCTTGAGACACCATGTGAGCTGTTTTTAGGACTGTCAGTCATGCAGGGAATGAGCGACATAATGCCATACAAGGAAATCCCTGTCAGTATTTTGACTATTTTGTATCAGTGGTCAAAAACATGATTTTTTTTATTTTATATATCAATGCAGCTCAGGTGAGTTAACCAATCAAGATAACCTTTTTATTTTTTATTAGTTTATGTTCACAGCTTTTCTTTATAGGATCTGGAAAAAAAATGTCAGAATGCATCTTTTTCCCTTTTGCAGCAACAAACATTTTTTCAATAGTCTCTAATGATATCAATAGATTGTAGACTAATCCATGCATTTCATAGGGATGAATTGTTGCATTGCAATTAATTCAAACTAATATATTCTATTAATCATCCTCAAAATGTCGCCTATAAACAGGAAATCTGGAACCCATGAATTTTTTTAAAGTTGAAATGGAGGACAGTTAAGAATTCATTATAATTTCCTTTAAATATTGAAGATTTTTAAACTTGAATTATGGATTAATACTGCTGTAAAAACTTTTTTTTTCAACATAAAAAAAAACAACTGGTGCTTGAGAAATGTCTTCTTTGTACAAAGCACAAACAAATGAGACTTGTCTTTTCAGCTATAAGCAAAATGTCAGTCAATTGATTTTTTTTGGCTTATAGTGAGAAAACTTTTAGCTTATAGTTTCTCACTATAAAAAACTGCGCTTAGAGTATAGTAGAGAAAACTACTTGAAATCTAAAAAACCTTGCCTGGGAACGAATATCCTATTCTTCACAACGCCCTTGCGCACGTTCATTGGTCATCTAGGATTTGGAACAGAATCAAAATTCTTCTGCCTCAGACTAACAGCATTTTATGCTTCACTCATTGTTTCTTGTGTACATAGTAAGCCTTATTTTTATTTTTATCCTATAGTAGATTTAAATTGCCTCTTTTGATTTAATATATGTTGTTTTATCATTGTTCATCGTTTTATGTTGCAATGAATCACCTAAGCAAGTTCTTATGTTTATGAATTCTGTGGGAATGGCAATAAACCTTTTTCTGATTCTGATTCTGCAGAAATCTGTGTTTTTCAATCACTGTGATATTTGGTTCCTTTCTTTTTTCCTTGTAACGAGCCTATGTTTGTTTTGATAGAGATGGACCATGCGTGTCTATGATTGGCTAATCTCCACCCGTCAATCACGCCCATCTGAACTGACCTCAATCTGTATAAAAATACAGATCATCATTCTGGATCTTCCAGGTAACTTCTTCCCTGCCCGTGTGTCCTGAAGAAGACACTGCGTCTCGAAACGCGTAGACTACTGTCCATGTTACAATAAAGGACTTGCCCTGGTTCTTGAAGAGCACCTGTCCACAATTTTTGACGTTCATCTATTTTCTACAACAGCCCCCTCCGATGCACTATGCCTTAAGTACCATGGTGCTTGGTAAATACTCAATATATATATCAATTCAAACTCCTCACTTTACCATCTGCAGTAGCTACGCCGCTGTTGATTGGTCCGACTTCGTCCGTGTGGCCGCTCGGTGTGGAGACACTGAAGACTCTGTACTTGACCCAGGAGGAAAAAAAGTCGGAGTGGTCCAACGCCAAAAAACGACTTTATCTCCCTCATGGATCGTCAGCGAGGCAGGTTTCCAAGCATAGCCCTCTCCAAACTCTGTTAAAGAACACACATTGTTTTTGCCAAGAAACATGCAGAATTGTGTACTATAATATTAGGGCATAGTTGGTAAGATAATAACAAATATATGCATTTACTAGTCAATAAAACTGACCTTAGAACTAGAACATGATTAATTAAAGCAAAAATAATAAAAGTATCTACATTTTAATTTAATTGTAGTGTTGATTTTATTTTTATTTTTTTTGTGTCCCCATTCTTTACACATCAACATTCAAATACACAATGCAAAAATCTAGAATGACCTCTCTTTTGCCACAATAAACAAAAGAAGTCATATTTAGCCTGAAAGGACGATAATAAACAAAGTACATCTTGCATAACCCTAGTTTTAACATGTCGGCAAAAACCTGCTTGAAATATTGGTAATTTTAGAAAACCCAAGGCTGAACCAGTTTCTTTGTGTCTGTTTAGGTGGTGTCAGATTTGAGCTACAGGTGACAGCTGCAATGCTCACAGTGGTTATTTGTAAGTTAATCCATTTTCTCTTTTGTGTTCGATTTTAGCGTGAGGAGATTCAATTTGACATTTGAACAAAAGGGGAGGAATGTAAAACGCACTCTGGTGGATCCCTTGGTTTGTCACGGTGACGGTGTTTTGGCTTGATTGTAAAACACACTCCAGTTTGTTCTCCACGACGGTCGTCACTTCACACTCGACTCCTATCACAAAACACACAGGTGAAGTCATGCATGAAACACGATTTACATCACTACAGGGCAAACACAGTATACAAAAATTACAGTATACAAAAATTACAGCTGACTAGTGGGAAAATAGCATTGACTCAAACATGGCATTATTGAATCTTTACAGAACAAACAGTTCACGCAGCTGACTTTTCTTGAACAAATCTGTTGTAAAAGTTCAATTTCACTCAAATATGAAAAAATAGTGTATCTATTGAGTTTATTTGCAAAAACAGACAAGTTCCATTTTAAAGCAAGCAATTTCTGACTAGAGAATTTTGTGTAAATTTTGATGCACCCACCAAACGTATTCTAATATTCTTGCTCATGCCGAGGAGACCTCAAGAGACTGTGCACAATGTTACTTCAGCACCACTTTGATTCTAACTCCAGACATTAAAAAGACATTACCAATGGAAACTTCGATGTTGGAGGTCTTTTGGCCGAACCCAGCGCCTGTAACAGTGAGTCTAGTTCCTCCATCAAAGAGCCGACCAGCGGAGAGACGCTGTGGACCTCCAGGATGTATTCAATGCTGGCTATCACACCATTGCTTTAGGAAAAAAAAGAATGTTCTTTAAAACATCTATAATCAAAGGGAAACAATTCCAAACAGGCTACATCTTATGATACGTTGATAAACAGGATGTCTAAAAGCTTTCAAGTAAAAATAGAACAAAACAAAAAAACTAAAACAGATTGATTAACGATCCACTAATATCCACTGGTATTCTAAGACACTGTGTTCAGCCGAAATCCTGGGTGGGCTGTAAATTCAAGATAAGACCCAGAAACGTCTCATACTGTTTGTTTGCGTGACTTATTTGCACATGAAACAGTAGAAATGTACCTCATCTGGGCGTTTCCATAGTTCTGGACCTGAATGTCGATGGGGTGCAGGCGTGGCGAAAGCACCGGGAGGAGGCAGGTGATGTTCGTCTGTGTCCACGTCAACACATCACAAGCCTCTCCACCGACAAACACCGCGCTGCCTTTGTCAATGCGCTCCCAGGTTTGATCCTTCAATGGTAAGAACTCTGTGTCCTGTAGAAAACAAAACACAAATAAGACGTGCTAAGTTGAAGAATAATCTGTCAATCAAGTGTCAAAATAATCAACAATTATGTCTAATCATAGTATAGTAAGCACCATTGAGGTTTTGTTGTCTGACAGCTCTTCTAATTGTTGGAAGCATGTTAAAAGCCCTAGTTTTCTTAGCAGAAAAGATTCCCATAGAAAAACCAGCAGGTCAACAAGGTTAGACAAAAGAAAACACAGCTAATGAGGTATTTGGTAATGCTCTTTGACACTCTTAATTACATAATATATGTCAATGTCATGTCAAACAATGGCTAAAGGTGAAACTGAAAACTAAACAAAAACATAGGCTTATATATAACAATAGCAAATGTGTCAAAATGCAGACAGTAAGAATTTTGACTAGTCATGTAGACTATTATCACAAACTTTGAGTATTACATGAACAAAGACTGTCAGTCTGACTTTGAAATATTTAAGTGCAGAAAAACAACAAAATCTTGCAATTACATGCAATGACTGAACCTAAATTTAGCTCCCAGTCCACAAATTTGTATTAACTCTTACACACATAACGCAAAAATACCCCAAAACACTAATAAATAACGCAAAACTTTATTTATTCGTTTACATGGTATAGATAGACACAAACTCCCTGAACATTTAAAATAATATTTATGAAATTGCAATTAATTTTAGTTTGTCATTTAGAGCTGCAAACTAATTATTTTAGTAATCGACTTGTCAGCAATTATTTGGATTGTACATTGAGACTTTTAAATATATTATCAAACAAATAAAGGTTGAAATATGGCAACTGAATGCTTCGGGATATAGAATAATTACCACAAAAAGTTTATATTTGATACAAATCTGAAATAGTGTATTCATTTTTTGACATAAAGGTCATTTTGCGTGTGTTTTATGCAGTTCGGATTACGATTATGATGATCAAATGGTTAGAATTTGTAACAATCTGGGCTCGTAGGGTGTCTTAAGATACAGCAAAACAAATTTCAATATGAAGGCATAGAGCCCATCTTAATATGTAATGAAAACAACATGCTCTTGAAATCCGTTTTAAAAACGCTTAAAAATGTTTGAATAAAAGGATGAAATGTTTTAACTCACCGCTGACAGAGGTGGTTTTTGGGCTGATGGATGAGATTTGAGGCGTCAGATTGACATCGTACGAGAACGAGTCTGACGCGGTCTCAGAGATGTTTCTCATGCTCATAGACACGGCTGCAGATCCGGCGACTCCCTGCAACAAGACGTAAATAAATGAATAAATACTGATGTGTTGTTGTAATTATGTTACATTGTATACATTTTACTACAGTGTTTGTTGACTTACTGGAGGCGTCTTGCATTTCAATTCAGTTTCAGAGGCATCTATGACCACACAAGGGTTGTTTCCGACAGTAACCATGGTGTTCAAGCCAAATCCAAAGCCTTTGATTGTCAGCAGTGTTCCTCCTGAAAGAAACATGGAGTAGGTTTGAGTGCATCGCAATTTAGTGATAATAACAGGTTTGATACAATGCTCTGTTAAAAGTAAAGTATTTAATAACAGAAAAAAAACAATAAACCTGGACTAATACAGGTCTAAAATTAACATTTTATAATTGTACCAGGACTAAAACCAAGTGGACTAAATAAACAAGGAACGACCAGAGAAAAGATTAAACCAAGATCTTAATCATAACTGTTCTGAACATTGTTGTGTTATTAACAAACGCTGTTATCAATTTCTATTAAATAAAGACGAATAATATATATATATATTTTTAAACGTATATAGTTGTGACAGGAATTTAAATTAGCAATAATTGGTTCAATCCTGAATTTTATGTTCTTGAAACTTGTATTAATTTACCAGCCAAACTTCCAGACACTGGGGAGAAGGATGAGATGATGAGTTGGTAGGTGAAGTAGAGGATGTTGTCTCCGGAGTGTTGTGAGCTTCCGAGGGACGGGAAAGTCACTGACACGGGGAAAGTACCGGCAACGGATCGGCTGAGACTGCAAACCTGAACGGTAGCTACGCAAAGCACGTTACACATTTAGTTTACTTTTATTTGATATACATTTACACAAAATAAAGTCGCCGTTATTAAGGTACCTGTGGTAGTTGTAACATTGCACTTCGCACTTCGCATCCCCAACCATGATTACAGCATTTTCATTTGCAAATCCAGTTCCAGTGACAGTCAAGAGAGTCCCAAGACCATCGGATCCTGGAATAGATTTGTATTAGACCATTAAATGAATGCACAGTTATCATTTAGTTAAAGTAAAAAACAAAAAACACATCTTTAATTAGGCAAATATGAAGGAAATAACACGAGAGTTGTATGTTAAAGTAACAGAACAAAAACTAAAGGAGCAATATTTACGTCTTCCCCCCTTTTTTTCCTCATTTGTGCACATTACAATTATATCATCAAACATCCCAGGTACGTTCTAATTAGTAGGCCTAAATACATAAGTGTTATTAGATGGACCTCTGCCATAAAACATTAATAATAATAATAATAATAATAATAATAATAATAATAATAATAATAATACATTTTATTTAAAAGTGCCTTTTCAGAACACCCAAGGACACTGTAAAAGAGAAATAAAAACACGCAGACATAAAAACAACAAATAAAACAACAAAATAAAACCCACAGTACAGAACTGGATGATGGTGTAGGAGTGACTGATTATGTGGTGTTGGACGTGACTGAGTTATTGTGGTGTTGGAGTGACTGAGTTATGTGGTTGTTGGAGTGGACCTGAGTATGTGATGTTGGAGTGACCTGACGTTGTGTGGTGTTTGGAGTGACTGAGTTATGTGGTGTAGGAGGTGACTGAGTTATGTGTGGTTGGAGTGACTGCGTTATGTGGGTGTTGTTGGGAGTGACTGAGTTATGTGGTGTTGGAGTGACTGAGTTATGTGGTGGTTTGAGTGACTGAGTTAGTGGTGATAGGATTGTCTGAACAGGTGAGTTTTGAGTCTGGATTTGAAAAGTGGAAGGGTGTCTATGTTGCGGAGGTCAGGAGGGGAGAGAGTTCCAGAGCTGAGGAGCAGAGCGGCTGAAGGCTCTGACCCCCCATTGAAATAAGACGGAAAGAGGGGACAGAGAGGCTGGAGAGAGGAGGACGACCTGAGGGAGCGAGAGGGAGTGGAGATGTGGAGGAGGTCAGAGATGTACGGTGGAGCAAGGTTATGGATAGCTTTTGAAAGTATTTAGGATAATTTTGAAGTGAATCCGTTGTATTATGGGGAGCCAGTGAAGTTGTTGAAGGATGGGGGTGATGTGATGGTGGGAGGGCGTCCTGGTGATAATGCGGGCTGCAGAGTTTTGGAGAAGCTGCAGTTTCTGGAGGGATTTATTGGGGAGATCAAAGAGGAGAGAGTTACAGTAATCGATCCGGGAGGTGACTAGACTGTGGACAAGTATGGCTGTGGTGTGAGGAGTGAGAGAAGGACGGAGACGAGAGATGTTGCGAAGGTGGAAGTAGGCAGAACGAGTGATGTTGATGTGGGAGTGGAAAGAAAGGGTGCTGTCGAGGATGACACCCAGACTCTTGACTTGAGGGGGGAGGACAGTGGAGTCATTGATAGAAATTGTGAAACTGTTTGATTTTGAGAGAGTGGAAGGGGTGCCTACCAGTAGGACTTTCGGTTTTAGAGCTGTTGAGTTTGAGGAAATTTGAAGAGAACCAGGAATTGATTTCCTGCAGACAGAGGGTAAGAGAGGCTGGTGGAAGTGATGCAGTGGGTTTAGAGGAGAGGTAGAGCTGGGTGTCATCCGCGTAGCAATGGAAATGAATAATGTGTTTACGGAAGATAGAACCAAGAGGGAGAATGTAGATAATGAAAAGAAGGGGACCCAGGACAGAGCCCTGGGGCACACCAGCTGGGACAGGGAAGGGGTTGGATTGGTGGGATTTCAGTTGTGTGAACTGACTGCTATCAGAGAGATAGGAAGTGAACCAAGAGAGAGGAATGTGGGAGATGACAATAGATTTAAGCCTATGGATGAGAGTGCTGTGTGAGATGGTGTCAAATGCTGCTGTTAACATCGAGGAGGATGAGAATAGATAGTAAGTTAGAGTCAGAAGCTATGAGGAGATCATTTGTGATTTTAAGAAGTGCAGTTTCAGTGCTGTGAAGTGGACGGAAACCAGATTGAAAATGTTCATAGAGACTGTTTGAAGTTTACTTTTTCAAGAATTTTGGATATAAAAGGTAAATTAGAGATGGGGCGCAGATTATTGAAGTTGTTGGGATCTAATCCAGGTTTTTTTCAGAATAGGGGTAACAGAGGCAGTTTTGAGTTATAATGGAACAGTTCCGGAGGTCAAGGATGAGTGGATGATATTAGAAATGAAGGGGCAAGCGAAGGTAGGCAAGATTTGACGAGAGCTGTGGGGGAGAGGGTCAAGGTGACAGGTAGAAGGTTTGGAGTTCAAAATGAATTCAGAGATTGTTTGGATAGAGGGAAGGGAGACGCTAGAAAATGGTGTAACATGAGAGGGGGGGAAGAGATGTCAACCCCAGGAACTGCAGCTTGGCTTGTTAGGTTGTGATGGATGGTAGTCACCTTGGAAACAAAGAAGGACATGAGGGAGTTACAGAAGTCAGGTGAATGCAGATGGTTGGGGAGCGAGTCAGGGGGTTTTGTTATGTTTGAGAGGAGGGAGAAGAGAGTCTTGGAGTTGTGTTGATTCGAGTGGATCAGACCAGAATAGTAGGAGGATTTGGCAACAGATATAGTGTCCTTATAGAGCTGAATGTGGTTGTTGTACATGTCCTTGTGTATGGTGAGTCCAGTTTTGTTTTGTAAGCGTTCCAGTTGTCGTCCTTTGGCTTTGAGTAGTCGGAGTGTGGGTGTAAACCAGGGTGCAGAGCAGGAGAAGGAAACAGGTCGGGTTTTTTAGTGGAGCGTGGGAGTTGAGAAGGGTACGGAGGTTGTTATTATGGAGAGAGACTAGGTCGTCAGTTGGGGTGTTAGCGACTGTACTGGGGGAAGTCATTAATGTCAGATGAAAATGTGTTAATGTTGATGTCCTTAATTTTGCGAAATGATATGGTGCGAGGAAGGAATTAGCCCAAACGACGTTATAGTTTCAGTGTTTACAGTAGGCAGACCTTGTGACGGGCTGATTCCAGTTAGGACGGGGGTTTTCTCTAAGGACCATTCGAAGCTGCAGTCTCCCGAGCACCAGGACGGGATGTTGTTGATGAAAACCTGGGCCTGAAAACAGAGCGTCAGAAAAACGTTCATGACATCACAATCACGTCGGGTTCACGGTCTTTAAAATGTGGCTGATTGTTGTGGAACATCGATTATCTTGTCAAGTTAATCCTGCTTCAGTAAACATAATACCAGACGACAATTTTTGTCTCACCACAAACACGCAACCACACAATATAAACATTTAAAATCTGATTCTGGATGTATGAGTTAAGCAAATACAAAAGCATAAATACAGACAGGCTTTTAACATTGGAAAAGCAAACACTAGAGAAGAGTGCAAACTGGGCAGAGTAGGTGTCGCTACCTGTGGCTTGGCCTCCATCACACGGAAATGATCTCCCATTATTCTAGGATGCAACATTCCTCCCTCTGTATTCTCCCGTGAATAGACATTGACGTTTGGGCCAACAATGTTCGAACTGTCAATCTGCAAACAAAAATAAATGTAATTGGCCAAAGATTTTATTATTACCAAGTTATTCATTTGTTATTATTGCATTATGGGAGGCTAAAAACATGTCATAGAAGTTACTTTTATCTCTGGCTGGTTTCCTGGTTTTGAGACCCACTCGACTCTCCATTTGGGCTGGCGACATGTTCCGACATATGCGACTTCCACTTCACCAATCTCCGAAATCTCCTCAAGAGCGTATTTCAAGTCTTCTTCGTCGATATCAATAGAGAGACCTAAAATGAAAACCAATATCCGTCTTATTTAAGCTCGATCTTAATTATAACAGTTTCTTTAGGGGTTACCAGGACATTTTCATCGGTGTAAGTAACACATTGTGCACATCTGAGATATATATTAAGTTACGTAAAAGAAAAACAAGAAAGATTTGTTAAATCTTCAGTAATCAAGCAGACATCACTTTACTTTGCATGGTACTAGGATGAACATGATGAAGTAACTAAACTATAGGTAAGTAATTATGGTCATTACAGTGTAATTACACATGGTAACAGGACACATGCATAAACAAAAATGGTAAATTACCAGAAAATGTTTGCTATTTGATTGATAAAATGGAAACAAGGCAGCACATTTATTGAGCTCCACCAGTTGTTATTAAATAATAAAACATGCTATCTCCATCCGTACCTTCTACGCGATCCTCATAAATCTCCACATCGAAGGTTCCGTTCAGGGGCGGCGTGGCTTTGTGGGTGCGGGTCACCGTGACGACGGCTGCTTCTTCTGTGAACTTGCCCATGTCCTCATCATGCTTTGACTTCTGTAAGAGCACAATGCAGACAAAATATAGATAAGAAACAAACAAGAATAAATGCAGTGACATAATCCCAAAACACATCTAGGACGCTGCTGAAAACTCAATTTGAAAAAGATTGACATTAATAATTTTTTTTATTCCACAGTAAAAAAAAATAAAAAACAATAACACTGAGTTGTTGGAGTGACTGAGTTGTGTGGTGTTGGAGTGACTGAGTTGTGTGGTGTTGTGTGTTGGGTGAGTGACTGAGTTGTGTGGTGTTGGAGTGACTGTGTGTGTGTTGAGTGACTGCGTTATGTGATGTTGAGTGATGAGTATGTGGTGTTGGAGTGACTGAGTTATGTGGTGTTGGAGTGACTGAGTTATGTGGTTAGGAGGACTAGTTATGTGGTGTTGGAGTGACTGCGTTATGTGATGTTGGAGTGACTGAGTTTGTGGTGTAGGAGTGACTGAGTTATGTGGTGTAGGATTGTCTGAACAGGTGAGATTTTGAGTCTGGATTTGAAAAGTGGAAGGGTGTCTATGTTGCGGAGGTCAGGAGGGAGAGAGTTCCAGAGCTGAGGAGCAAAAAACAATTTTTAATTACCACAAATATACGGACAGAGAAGGAATACTACTTTTATGTTGTATTCACTTAAATTAGAGTGACTGCTTTGAGCTTTTAGTAACTTGGGAAATAAGATAAATGCATTCAAAAGCTAAAACAGCGTTTTCGTTACCTGCATAAATCCCAGTTCTATCATGGGGAAAGCCAAAAGCGCAGTCTATTGGCGTGGCGCTGATTCTCGTACGACACGGCTGAATTATCTTTGCTGACAGAGATCGACTCAACGGCACGACCAGAACTCTCAAAGGGTGGCGGTCTCCTCTTCATCGGCACGGCTAAATAAAAACAACTTTACATCACACGTTTGCTCATTTGACAAGACAATTATATTATTGCGATTTACCATTTTCGTCGTATGTGGTGGGCGACCTGCCAATGTGAACGGCGTCGATATAAAAATCGCCGTTAGCGCCCACACTAAGTTGGGTCATTTGTACTGACTTCCGACAAATTCTCCTTGCAAAGAGCTGAGCAGGTTGATGCATTTGTAGCTCCAACTGCAAACAATAAGAAAGAATAGGACAATAAGAGACAAATGGTGGGAAAAATGTAATATTACAAACTGTTACTGACTTGAGGCCTTTATGGAAAACGACAACGATGGTGGTCGTCGCTGAAACGGTCTTGGCCTCGGAGTTGCGGTAAGTGAACGACAGTGTGACTGCATCATTCAAAATCCCCTTGTATGCGAAGCACAGCTAGAAATAAAGGGTACACACAGTGACTAAACTGTCATCGGTAACAACCACATCATCAAAATGACAACAAATGAATAGTAGAAGTATTTTACCCAAGGAAATGTGTTGAGTTGTATGGGTCCATATTCTCCGCCTGACTCTTTGGTGTAGGTGTCTTTTGAAAATGGTTTCGGAGTTCATCATTGACCATAAACCGCAGAAAGCCACATTTTTGACAGGCGTGCCATCAATCTAATGCAAAAAGAGAAGAATAGTTATGTATTGTGTAATTATAAATGTTAAGCAGGAGTTCGTAATGTTTGGACTTTACCTTAGAGTTGTCGTCATCTTCAAAGTCTTTAAAATATTTCACATCGAGGCCCTCAAAAGTCACAATCTCTGCCGGACATTTGGACATTAACAACTCCTCCAGAGCGGACTGCACCTGTAGATAATCAGTGTAAGCGTTTAGCCGTGGAGTTGGGTCTCGCAAGATCTATATGTGCAAGCGTTTAATAAAAGGTTTTGTGCAACGTTGCAATAGTCTATAAAGCGTATAAATTGCTGTCAAACTGTCAAAATGCATGTTGTGTTGTTTTATGGTTTATCTTGGTAAATGTTGAGCCTATCCACATGACAAAGCTACATATATTTTCCATTAGTTCATTTCTTTCCAAATGTGTGAATTGCCAACAGAGAACTAAAGGCAACCGCTTTCCTTCTGAAATGGTTAAAGAATTTGAATTTGAGTTTGTTTCAGGTTTGTCAGCAGACCTCTTCCTCAGTTGCATCGTACGTGATGGGCTTGGTGGGTATATTGTCCCACGTGAGTGTAAACGTCTTCAGGTTGCTTTGCCCTTTAGTGACCTCCACGACCGTAATATTGATGTCAGCGCCAAAGTTATTGAAGGTCACAGGAGCAAAATCGCCTGGAAAACAAAATATGTGGTGCATAAGATTGGTGAGACAGAAGTGGTCTGAATTAAAATATAAATACAAAAATAGTCTTCCGCTGTTACCTCTGACTGAGTTGAACGTAATGGTGAAATGGGTGCCACTGCTGTCTTCCTCTTTAGACACTTCTACTGTATCAGGTTTGATTGACCAAAGATCATTCAGAGCGGCCTTCACCACAGAAGCAGAAGCGCTGACCGACAAAGGAGCTAAAGATCGGGTAAAAATAATGTGTCAAAAGATAAATAATATGCAATCCTTTAGTTGACAGATATTGCAGTGTTTATACCAGTCAGCGCAGCCCCGTATCCCAGGCTGAAGAAGTACTTCCACCGCTGACAACGGTAACCTTTTGGACCTCTTTGACGGCAGCCTTACTGGTCCACGCCTGAAACGCCACCACCTACATGTAACAACAGAGGTTAAGCTGTGCTTTTCCAATTAAGTATCTCTCCAATTGAATGCAATCTACTCTAAAGTAGTAAAAAATGACTTTTTACAGAAGATTTCATTGTCATGAAGCGAAGCTTGAAAACTCTTTTGCAATAAACCCAAAGGATCTCTCTATGATTCAGTGTGTCTTCTAAAACGTCAGCTAATGCCACCCTTGGTTCAGTTGTATTTTGCGTTGCCGTTCTAGGAGCACATGATACAGCTACTACCTTTAAAGTGCGTATGATTACTTGGTGAGATAATACCTGTTGTAAATATAAATGATCAATTTACACAAATCAAATAGAAACTTGTGAAGAACATTTGAAAAATATGTTTGTAAATGACAAGAAGTAGAACGAGCTAAAACATATTGAGACTCAGAAATCTCAAGTTAATTTGAGCACTTAACTTGAGTTAAATTTAAGTTTGGTACTTAAGGATGCAATTTACACGCTAGAAAACATTTTTCCAACCTTTTAAACATGAATTCAATATTGTTCTCATATATTTTTATTTTTATTTATAATCATTTCTGTTTTGTGTTGTTTACAACATGATCGCTAGGTAACAGTTTCCTAGTGTCATGGTTTACAAATCAGGAAGTGAATAAATCTAAAAAAAATGGCCAAACTGGGATACAATTTGCATCTGAATGATGCAATCTGAAGTCACTGACCTGAGTCTCATCATGAACGTCATAATCGAAGATAAGCGTCTGGATTTCGTTTATAGCGTTGGACGTCTGTTCTTCGTTGTACGAGCTCTTCTCTGTGAACATGGCCAGGGTGACAGAACCTTCGCCCCAGAATTCTTGATGAAGAATTTCAATGTAGTACCTGAGAGACGTAAAATTGTATTCATATCTTTTTTAATGTATATATGGGGTTTTGAACTTACGGTTTTCCTTCCTCCAGAAATAGATCTTTGGATTGCTGTGAAGTGTTTGAAAAAGCACGCACATAACTTGTCTGGAAAGCAAGTTTTTCCTGCAAATAAAAAGACAGATTTAATAGTTTTAGAGATTAAATAAAATATTATTTTTTTTAAAGAGAACAAATAGTTCATACTTTAGTAATAAAAGGGATGATTTAAATGATTTTCTGGACTGGCCATTATTCAGTCACAGAAATGTGTTAAAACAAGTTTGTAAATGTATTTGTTGCAGTTTAATTATCAGACAAATATTATATGTCGCACAAAAAAAATCTGAAAATACCACCTTTTGCCCTTATTTCAACGCTGACATCATAACTTTTCCACTTTTTAATTTCAATCAGCATTTTGTTGCATTTTTCACTCTAAACTATAAACCTGATATTATTATGATTTATGTATGATTATTGCGATTTGATATTATTCATTTTGCCTATCTTCAAAACAACATTCATGATATCATCTAAATTCTGATATTTTGCCCACCTCTAACTGGTAGTAAATAAAGAGTAATGTTAAAAAAATACTGTTCAGATTTCAAGTCATTTTATCTAATCACAAATCACAATCTTGCTGCGTTCATTATTGAACTGACTGACTTTCTTGTCAGCTGGAGGGGAGTATATATTTACTACTCAAATGAGACAAACTGTTCGGAGTTCTTATCTTGAGATTTTCTTGACTTGACTGTACCTTGTGTTCTGGTCGGCTGGAGTTGCTCATGAACAGCTCACAGCGGTTGTCACAGTGCAGGTGCAGGATGAATTTCCCTGTGGACGGAGGAACTAGGAACCCCCAGGTCCTGGTTGTGAAGTAATCGTGTTCCCGGGGGAAACTGTAAGGCATGGAGTCCATCCACTGAGTCCAGTATCCTGTGGTGTTCTCGTTGTATGTCCAGATCTCTTCGAGGGTTCCTGGTCTGGTATCATTCCAAACCTCCATCTTCAGACCTCTGCCGCCTGAGTGTGTATTCATTAAAAAAAGAAATAAAACACATGCAAAATTGCAAACTAAAGTGTAATTTGTCGTTTTGTGTTGAAGATGTTATGCAGCTGTTATTCTGAAATGAGTTGGCCTCTAATTTTAAAATGTCAAAACACTTTGGTCAAGGTTTCTCAAGCTTTTTACAACACGTCCAACTAAGAAAATATTTGAGCCCCAAATAACAATCGGAAAAGAGCATTAGTCTAGATTAAACATGGACTAAATTTGAATGATCAAGTTCGAAACCAGGATCAAATCAAAACAACTTTGACCCAAACAGAACAAAATCAGGACTTGTGTGTTTGAATAAAAGTTGTCATGATATCAAATTTCAGAGGCTATAATGTTATTTTCAACAAAAATAAATGGTAGATTTTTTAAAATTACCATGCGTTCCGATATTAGATGAAGACCATAATAAAACTATTCAGAAAAAGTAACATTTTGACACCTTTTAATGAAATTTTTTTCAGTATCAATTCTTGCTCAAATTAAGTATCTATTCTTGTATCTAGTTTTGATCTACCTTTAGTATAGATTAATCCTACAATACTATAATACTATAATACTATAATACTATAATACTTGAAGACTTGAACTACAAATGACTCAGTTGAACTACCTACATTTATCATCAGAACTGCTGGTCTTACCCATGACTTCAATTAGCGTGATTGATCTTCTATTCATCACTAAAGCGTAACTATTACACCTGATTCTTTTGATACCTTGACGTGCTTCCTGTCTAATCTTTTGTACACTCGGAACGACATGCCGTGCTAACAGGGACGAGACTATTATCTTGTCACGGGCGTGAAGTCCATCAAAGCAATGTTTTTACGCTCTGTGACAAGGGTGATTGCACAAGACCTGCTTTGATGTCAAAGATGTGATGAGCGCTAGGATGAACACAGTGTTTAGAAATTGCTTTTCAACACGACAACTGACTGGTCATTGTCTTACTTTGACCACACAATGTTAAAAATGTCCCACCAACTATGAGATGGAGACAAGACACATATTCTTACGATGATTATATTATATTATAGTTACAAGGTTAATTATCCCACTTTATTCATCCCACACAACTAAATAATCATATAAAACACAAAGTATTTCATCTAAACACTTCAGGTCAAGTTGTGTTTCTTTTTTTTTGTTTTTCTCACCAACTCCGAACTCTGCGAATTCATTTGGTTGCCACTCGGATGTTTGGCACAAGATTTTGTCGTCTGCAACATCCAGGACTTCACAAGGCAGACCTGTGTAAACAAACATCTAAATAAGCATGTAAATAAACACTTAATGATTATCTAAACATTTGTACACATGTTATTTTAGTATTGAGTATTCGGTCACAAAAGGAAAAATTATTGTTTTCTTAAAATTATTGTTTTCTTATCCATTCGTTTTTGCACTCGCTTCCACGCTGTAAAAACAAGCTAAGAAAAACATTGCTGCAATTATCAGTAAAATTATTAATCTGCCTTGAAGGTGGACTGTGTAACTTTTCTGGTGGGGGTCTGCCACCTGCTTGTCTCCATGGAAATGTCATTGTTTTTTGCTGGTAATGTTCTACAATATGGCATTAAACTTTTACTCATTTATTCAATTGCAGGTGTTTTTTTTGTTCGCTCAAAAACAAACACAAAAACACTAAACAATTACATCTCCATAGAGACAAGCAGCTGGTGGACCCTCCATCAGAAAAGTTACATAGTGCACCTTTAACAGTAAAAAAAAAGGCCTTTCTATTGCATTCATTCACACACAAACAAACAAACCTTGCTTCAACTTTAATAACTCACTATCTAATTCCACTAAGCCGGGCCTTATCTGTTCTTAGGAATGTATTGCGCCCGTTCAACAATGTGATTATGCCAATGTCATTGTTTACTGTCTCTCATCACGAAGACATTTTTGTGTGCGAGGTAAAACAACACGAGAGCAAGTTCTTTTGTTTAAACGTGCAAAAAAGAACAAAATGTCCTGGTTGACAGAGATAATGTTGCGTGACTTTAGACAGCTGAACAATCCACTGTGGACAATGATGCATGAGTCTGTGAGAGGTTACTATGTTACAAAGCGTTGGTACTTTTTTTTCAACCGCAAAAGGACAAAAGACAATCCAGGTACAATTAAAACATATCAAACTATGAATAACACAAAAACGACATGCAGAAGGCCTTGCACTATTGACATTATATAGTTCTAGGACATGACTAATTATTTGAAAATGGACAATGAAGAAAATTAAATAATGTAATTATTTCACAAATGAACTATTTGAAAGCCCACCTAACTATAATTTAAGTCGAGACATTGTATTTCATTTTGAATCAGTGTGGCCACATGTTTCAGGTAAATGTACACCAAACAACAGCTTTGGTGGATTCAAGACCCTTAATAACTGTCTCTGATGATGACGGATGTAGATGATTAGATGATGAGTAATTAAACTATTTTGCTGTTTTAAGTTAAAACGCAGCTCTGGCCAATCAGAGCAGGCGATGCAGTGTCATGAAGTGTGTGTTCGCAGGTTTAGAGCGGAGCAGATGCAGCCGTGAGACAACTGTGACTTGTGACGATCAGAACTGTACTCAGTAACTCCAAGAGTTTTAAATGTAACACATTGTACAGCTAGAATTATTCTCAATTAAGCAAATCGCTTCACAATTACCTAAAGAATCTACTCAATGACAGCAGTTTGAGTATTTATAATTAGTTACTTTCCACCCCTGAGTGCATGACTCAAGCCGACTCCAACTGTAAAACAAATCTTTCAACAGGGAAATAAAGTTACCTCAACCTGACAAACAAAGAATAAAAAATGTAAAAATTCTTCACCTCCAACGACAACCCGAGCAGGATAGTCGGTCTGGTCACCCAAGTGTCGCCCGTGGATGGTCAGAGTGGTGCCACCTTTGATGCTTCCCTGGGACGGTGAGACTCCTGTCACCTCTGAATAATAAAACGAATAAAGTGATCATCTCATACTTCATACAGAAAGTAAAATTTTTATACAGACACATACCAGCAAACGTCTGAAACATCCCAAACTTATTCGAAGCGGAAACCTGGTACAAGTGTGACTCCGGCGCACTCCTAAAAAGAGCAATTTGTGAGTGGTAAAGGAATTAAAGGAATTAAAAAGGAATTAAAAATGTAATATTATTGCCACAACTGTTATATTTATATCCTATTTGGTACTTTTAGGCCAGAAACAAGCTTTTCTAGCATATCTAAGTCTAAAAATAGAATATGAATTTGAGTTGGTAACACAAAAAAGCTTTACCTTCCATAACCACCATCCAAAATGAAACTCAGGTTATGGTGTCCTGTTTTACAAAGAAATAATAAGATACTGATGATTTAAAACAAAGCCTCCATTGACGACTTCTTAAGATGTGTGACATAAACATTCTTACCGATGTAGGATCCTGTCATTTTGCAGCTCATGTGCCCCCACATAGAGTCTTCATTGTCCAGCTCCAAACGATACCTTCAAATACATATTACCATCAAGTATTTATTTATTCACGCTTAATTGACATTTTAAAAACACTTACAGTTCATCAGAATCTGGTTTAAGCAGCTCACACGGCATTCCCCCGAGGTAGGCTCTAGAAAAATAAATTGTCTTAAATTAAAATAATTATACTTGGGCATTCAAGGACACTTTTCCTAAAGTTATAAGCATTATCATGGAATTGTAATGAATACTAGGATTGGCCATATGATGCTAAAAACAAATTGTGGTTTGATTTTGGAGGAATTGTCATATCGTCGTTTTAAGATCAAAGAACGACACACAGAAAGTAGCTATTAAGATATTATGTGTACATGAATTATTATCAAATCTAAATGTGTTCAGTGCTCTAAAAAATTTGATATTAATTTGCATTTTGTTCACCATTTTCAGAGTTTCCCATTATATCAAGATTGTGGTGGTCCCCCATAGTCAAATTTTAGCCCCCAGTCTAAAAACAAGCTAGTATTGGTATAACAAATTATACTTTGACTTGTAGTCTGATTTTAAATGTAAAGAACTAACTATATTTAATCTGTCATGAGTACTTTTCTGCGGAAGCAATAACTGACTTAAATGAATTAAATAAAGCAATTAGAATAGGGATTGTACGTGTCACCAGTCTGACTTTGCATACAGGAGTTTCACACTGAAATAATATTCTAGTTGATCAAACATAAGTAACAATTTTACCTGAGAATTCTGCTGTCAATATTAGTATTTGTGTTTGTCCGATTGCTACTTCCAAAAGCATCAGTGAAGATCCTTCCTCTGATAGTCAACAAACTCCCTTGAGAAATACAAATGTTTGTTAAAAAGAAATACACAAATGTCTAAAATTGAGGATTATTTAATTTAGTTTTGTATACAAGGGCTAGTACGTACCTGGCAAACCACTCAGTTTGTCCAAAGTTCTTATAAATGGAGTGCGATACCATTGAACCTGAAGACAAGCAGCAAGAAAATAAGACATCAAAGTAGTACTGTATGTGAAGTACAGTGTAAATGCACTTACGGAATAAACACAAGGGGACTTCCACCATTGGCCATTACAGATGTTACTGTCAGGAATGGGAACACCATCCACTCTGACTTTGACATAATACGTTGCATAAGGCATAGCTCTGAAATGAACAGGAGAAATCCTTTATTCAGCACACATTTTTGATTTAGGACTTTTAAAATAGAATCATAAACTAGCAATACTAGATATTTGTTTCAAATTTGTTCAAAGGTCAACATTTCAAAACGATAGACATATTACGAGACTTGTACTACATTGTGTATATTTGTAAACTAACATAAACTTACTGAATATTTGTAAATGTGTATAAATGTGTTGTTTACGTAATTTGGCCAACTGGGTATCCAGCATAGAAAAGAATAGCGCATGTTTGGGTGTTGTGGGTGAAGTACTTGACCAAAGACAACATCAGTGCCTGTCGTGTGAGAGAAACCGAGCGTCGCCTTCTAAACTTATAATTGATTTACAATTAAACAACAGCCCTTTTTCAATAAAGCCTGGATGCAGTATTCTACTAAAAGAAAAATATATTGCTAAATTGCAGAAGTGAAATACATACCTGGTGTAACACATTATCTGGTCTCCATGTGTTGAGTCTCTCTCTACGTCACACACAAACGACTTTGTGTGTGACACTAGAGTCACACGGTTTCCAAAGTCACTGTTGGTCGGGTTCAGCTGAAACTGGGATCCCTGAGCAAAACCTACACATACAAAAATTATAATAATAAGTCACGAAACATGGTTTTAGGGTGCAAAGTAATTGTATACCTTCGCCTGATATGGTGAGCCTCGTGGCTCCACCAAGACTTCCCTTGGATGGATTTACTCCAAAGATTTTTTGTGCATCTGGGGGAAAAAGTTTTCAAACTGTATTTTATTGTAACTTGAAATTTTACTGAAGTTAGTTTCCATCTTAGTTTTAACTCGACTTACTGCAGGAGCTTAAAAGTGCAAAGAGCAAGGTCACGAAAGAAAGTAGATTTTTGTACACAGGCTGCATCTTGCAGGTGTTGGGATCCCCCACTGTCCCACCTCGTCACTGTTAACTGGAGAAGAAATTGTGTTATATTTCAGAGAGATGCAGGAGTAATATGTGTGATCCAGTAAGATGGCATTCAAAAGGTCCAAAAAGGTCCTCTGTCTCTCCTCTGTCTCTCCTTTGTCTCTCCTTTGTCTCTCCTCTGTCTCTCCTCTGTCTCTCCTCTGTCTCTCCTCTGTCTCTCCTCTGTCTCTCCTCTGTTTCTCTGTTTCTCCTCTGTTTCTCCTCTGTTTCTCCTCTGTCTCTCCTCTGTCACTCGTTTGTCTCTCCTCTGTCACTCCTCTGTCTCTCCTCTTACCCTTCTTCTTCTTTGGTGGTGTTTTATGGCGGTTGGTATCCATAGTTGGTTGGTGTTACATTACCGCCAGTTTTTAGACATTATTCTTTACCGCACGCACTTCTGTCCTAGTTCCCTTCGCACTCGTCTCCTTCCCCTTTCTGATTCTAACTTTTGAACTTGCTCTGCTACTGACCGCTGACCCTACTGAATGCGTGTGCATTCGATTCCTTTCCTCTTTGATCCTATGGTCTGTGTGTGACGGTCGTGGACCGGCACGCCGTATTTACCGCAGTGAAGTGTCAATTCTGCGCTGTTCCAGAGGCTTCACAAATAGTTTGAGAAAAAGTTTCAAAAGCTCTGATAACATGTTTTGTGTGCAATTATTTAATTTGCTAAAAATATTGTAGACTAAGACTATACATATACAAATGTGGACCTTTACAGACCTTGATTTTGAATTAGGCTTAGCCATAGTGGAGATAGAAATATTTTCCCATTTATTATTAATTATAACAATATTACTGAAAATTAAGGAAAGGCTCTAAGGGCTGTGCAATTAATAACATTTTATTCTAAATTAAGATTTAGTAATGTCAAAACGCCTAAAATAAGCTTGGCTATTTTTACAGACCGAAGACTACTGATGAAAAATAGCCTTTGGCTAATTTTGGCACATTTACAGACATTTTTATTAATATGCACTGTCTCTGAAAAAATGAATGAATTATTTAATTAATTTAAACTGAGACAATTACAGCCAAGTCCAGTAAAAGCATGTGAGCATTACAGTTCAGAGAACAGACATTACATTACAGACAATAGACAATTTACATGTTTTAAAAGGCAATTATTAAAGGTCTGTCTTGTTTATGTTAATATATTTATACATCTATAATATTTATTGTTTTTTACAGACAAAATTAAATCAAATAGAAAATTGTGATTGATCAGATGAGGGGAAAAATTCGCACTGCCCCAGTTTAGTGTGCACAAACTATTTCATAATGGCAATTTCACAAACAAACTATTGGCAAAACCTTTTGGGCAATGCTCTATTAAACTGCTACACATACGCTTTGGCTGAAGAGTCTGAAGTAGTAGTAGAAGTATTTTAGAATCAGAATCAGAATAAGATACCTGTTAGAGCTGGGCTGTGAAGTCTTCCAGTCACTCTGCCTCCGACACTGAGGCAGGTGCACAGCTTTTATGTATCTTAGCTATTAGGGCGGATCTTGTTCCTTGCCTCACCTCTCCCCTGTCTCACCTGTCCCGTGTCTCACCTCTCCCCTGTCTCACCTCTCCCCTGTCTCACCTCTCCCCTGTCTCACCTCTCCCCTGTCTCACCTCTCCCCTGTCTCACCTCTCCTCTGTCTCACCTGTCCCCTGTCTCACCTGTCTCCACTGTCTCACCTGTCTCCACAGTCTCACCTGTCTCATTTCTCCTCTCTCACCTGTCCCCTGTTTCACCTCTCCCCTGACTCACCTGTCTCACCTGGCTCCCCTGTCTCATCTATCTCAACTGTCTCCCCTTTCTCACCTGTCTCACCTGCCTCACCTGTCCTGAGGCTGAGGGAGGAGACTGATCCACGGACCAGCAGACATCTACCAGCACACAAATACTGTGAGGAAGAGCAAAAATATAGCTTTAGCTTTGCATGTCTTTGAAATGAATGACAAAAGAATACGTGAAATAGCCTGTCTTTTAGTGAGGCTAATGCGGAGGGCTAACACTGGGGTCTAATGCACAGCGCCTCTAGATTTAGCCCAAGTAATATCAATGTTTTATAAATTCAAACAAGTAACTTTGACTCACTAACTCAGAATGTAATGTCTTCCGCAAATAAGCTATTGTTTTTTTTACAGATGCAAACAACTTTAGTTACCTGTAACGTTATTATCCCGTTCTGACTTCGTCGTCTTGAATGACGGTCATTTTTTCCTCAAGATAATTATATTATTAGGTCTAGGTCGACTACTACTGTCTAAATGACAACTATACCCAGCAAAATTGGATTTCATCATTTGGGACATATCTCTCCACAGTACTTTTTGCCATCTAAAGCTATTGACCTGATCTGTGGCTTATTGTCCCAGGAGGTCTTGTGCATATTTTTATGGGCTGTCTCTACTGCCTGTTACATATGAGTTTGGGGTGTGTGGTTTAAGTTGTGGCTCTGTCAGTGTTTGTTTTGCTTTTAGTGCTTGTTGCATAATTATGGTGCAATTTAAAAAAAATATATAATAATTACAGAGTGCCTGTAATACAAAATGCAAAATGTGCTATTAAATTAGAAATTTAATATCTCTTCACTTGACAAATAAATCAAAGGGCATGTCACAAATTTGACAATGATCCGATACATGTGGTATTTAAAATGCTTTGCACGTGCTAGCCTATAATTAAAACATAAGAATAGATACAATGTTGACATACGGTTTCTACTCCATTGTCAAAAAATATGTAGTCCTTGTAAAGAATGCGGCAGCCATTATAAAGCTTTATAAAAGCAGGTTCAGTTGAAGTGAAGATAATAATCCTCCAAAATATTTGAGTGTTAAAAGATAAGATAAGCATGAGACAAAATAGGTCACCAAAAATAGGCATGATTTTATTCAATACTCAAACTGCAGCATCACAAACTCAAGTTATGAAAACACACAATAAAAAATAAAAAATAACACTTCATGGATCAACAGTGGGATTGTAATTGTGACTTTAAAAATGAATAGAAAATGTCTACACAGAAACTGCCGTCTTCACAATGTAGCGTGTTGAGCTAAAAACGCTCTGATTCTTTGAAGGAGCTCTTTCTTCACGCTGTCGGGAACCAGTGCTGTAGGGCCAAAGGACGAGAAAATCATGACTCACAGGACCACTTGATTAACCTAAGGAAATACTTAAGTATTCCCAAAGGACTTCTTTGTTACAAGCATAATCAAAGACACGTTTCACTCTTCTGTACAAATGCCCGATTTAAAGTTTGGAGAATATATGTGATTAGGAGTATTACCATTGCACTTCAATAAAATAAGTGCAATGGTGTACACAGTGTACACGTGAAGCATCATGGAGAAACAGGGAGCGTTAGTTCCTAGCAGAGGACATTATACTACCTAAATAACTGACTATTCAATAGCAAATTTAATCTTTGGCAATTGAATGTTTAAGGCATTTGTATATTTGACATTTAATTGAAAATGATACTACATTATGGCAGCAGTAGCTCAGTGGTTTGAACATTCATCCACCAACTTGAGGTTGCTAACTTGAACCTCAGTCGGATCAGTTGTGCCGTGTGTGAGTGAGCGATTGGTGGTGGGAGGGGCCGATGGCACAGATTGGCTGCTGAGTCAGTCTAACCCAGGGCAGCTGTGGCTACAGTAGTAACTTACCAGTACAAAGTATGGAATGAATGAATATTGTACAAAATTGCAAAGCATTAAACATCTGAAAACAACCTATACAACATTATTATTGACCACATCTTTATTTACAATATCGGTATCAACAGTAACTTAAAACATATATTTTGTCTTCAGGCATTGTTGTCCGGACCTATATAATAATTGTGCGATTATTACCTCTGCCTTTTGGTGTGACTTCTGTTACCAAATCTTCCACTGTGACATGTTCCAGTCCTTTTTCTCTGATCACATCTGAGCAGAACATAAAACAAGTTAAATGGAGAAAACCAAACCAATTTACAATAGGTGTGGCCAGATAATTGAAATTTTGTCACTGTTGTTTTGAAGATATGCATAATTTCAGTATAGAGCAGGGCTATTCAGTTTAATTTTCCTGAGGGCCAGATTTTTCTGAGGACCAAAGCCTCAGGTCTGAGGTGCACAACACACCACTGTAACTACTGTAATTTGGGTCACACAAATATCTCCAACACTGTTCCAATAAATGAAAAAAGTTAATACAACAAAATAATTACTGATAGATTAGATTTTTGTGAGAAATAACAAACAATGCTTTGCAAAATCGCCCCAACCAGGTCTGAAGCGGAGTTAAACAGGGACTAAACAAAGACCAAACCAGATCTAACCTAGTGCAACCCAGAATTAAATCAGTAAACACAATTTTTCGTTTTGTTTTCATATTTGGGTCGTGGGCCGGATTAAATCAGTTGGAGGGCCTGATTTGGCCCCCGGGCCTGAGATTGACTAGCCCTAGTATAGAGTATATAATTTTTCTTTTAAAAAACTTGCAATATTACAGACATAATATCGTCTAAATATCAGTTCAGTAATAACAGATCATTTTTCTCAATATTGCCCACATCTTATTCCCAACATTTACCTTTACAGTGCGCTTTCAGCTGATCCTTCCACCCACACTCCACCAGTTTCGCCCTGAGCAACTCTTTCAACCTGGACCACATTTGAAAAGATTTTTACTGCACGTCCACGTCATATATTGCGAAATGTCACATTATTTTTGCATTAGCAATGAGCTGTGACTGATTTGCCGCAAAAGAAGAGGGACCACTCACCGCTCCCGCTCCCCCATTTCTATCAACTTCTGATTAATGGCAGCCCTCATCTGTGAGTCTTTGCTCATTATCTGTCTGCAAAACGAAGAGAGACGGATACAGTGATAGAGATAAACAATAATTTAATCAGAATACCAAATATAACCAATGAAATGTTACCTTTGTCGAAGCGGATCAGCTGGGGAGCACTCGGTCCATTTAGTAAATGGATTCCGCGTTCTCATAAACTAAGATGCAAAGGTTCCGCGTATAAGATTAATGTTGGCAAATCAATAGATAAAATAATTAGACACAAAACTATGACAAACAATGTTCATTCGGTGGTGAAAAGTGTATCTTATTACGCTTTTAATGGCAACACTGTGGTTTTACGCAATATCTTTAAAGATACTACGTTTCCCATGAGCACCCACGGCTTTTTGGTCCGCCGTAAAATGTTTCCGTGTTGAACTCGAACAGGGAAGCGTGTACCACTCTTGAGCATCTTCTTCAGTATTGTGATCTTATTTACAATCCAAGCCATGGCAGCAGCAAACTACTCCTTGAAGGTGAACAGACAGCTCCTGGACCCAAACTTTGAGAGTTACAGACTGTCGCTGGACGCCATCCCCACGTACACCGTTGAGCTGGACGCGGGTGAGAAACTGTAGTTAGCATCGAGCTGAAGTTTAGCTACTGACTTACTACTAGTGGTGGTGCCAGCCCAAAACAGGTTTGATGTTATGAGAAGCTAGAATAAACTAATGAATTAAACATACGTTGAATTCCTCCCAACCATGTTAAAATGCATTTATTTCTCATCACCAATAATAATTAAGTATGAGTATACAGTGTGTGTTTGTGGTTTTTTAGCATATGTTCCTTCACATTCATAACACAACTTATCTCCTCATAATAGATGAATTTAGTTTATTAAAGGTAATTTTCATCTACATATTCACAGTATACATTAAAATAAAAAAAAAATATATGTATGTATGTATGTATGTGTAACTAGTAGTCCGTCAGTATAGAATGTATGCCTTAATTCAGATAAAATATAAATTGTTAGAGTGGAGACATTTAATGCAACTCTTAATATGCAATAAATGGCAGACAACAAACTATGCATGCAAAGTAAAAAGGTAACTGTTTACAAAACGCACTTTAAAGAAGTTGTAATGAACAATATAAAAATTGTGGCTTCCGTCTATATTGTAATGGGATGTAACGGGTACAAATGTTTCAACTGCATCTGAATGTTTTGTGTTTGTGCAGCTGTGGAGGAGCTGAAGCTGAAGGACTCTCAGTACACACTGGAGCACATGCAGGCGTTTGGTATGTTCAATTACCTACATTTAGACCCCTGGTACGAGGACAGCGTTCTGTTCGTGGACTGCAAAGGACGAGTGCTCAGTCTCACTATCACTCTGGTAAGGCCAACTGCGTTAGTCAGCTATTCTTAGGTTTCAGCGACAGTGTTTGGGGTGACATTTTGAGTACTTTTGACTAGATCTGACACCTCGACTACCATATCAACCTATCGTTCAATGAGTAATGGCCAGAATAATATTTTGGGGGGGTTCAGTATTTATCATCTGTACTTTTTTTTGCGCATGGGGAATTAATAGTTAGGTTTTGTAGCACTATAAGACTTGAGCAGCTGAGGTCTGAGTACCATGACCAATATAACTACTAAAGTGGTCTTTTATGGCTGCTCGTGTTTTATTTTACAGACATTTATAAGCATCTTTCTTTTTTATTTATTTTTTTAATAAACAAAACAAGACACAGAGAGTTAACATACAAACGTAAGTAGTTCTAAATTTGTAGTCTGGCGTGTTTGTCCCATTTGCTCCAAAGACCAACAAATTTGTCAATTTTCAAATTTAGCCCGAATGTAATCTCCATTTTCCGAATGTCAATTATAATGTCGCTCCAACAAGCACCTTTCTGACTCATTGCCACATTATTCTCTGAGATTTGTCATGTAAATATTTCATGTATTTTTTGTTTTTATCAATATTGTTATCAATTTCTTTAGAAATATTTTTAGCCCAGGTGCAGGCACCAAACCAAGAAGGAATGTTGTAATTTGTCCTTGTCAAAATATTCATATTGTAACCTGTTAAGATTTGTATTATTTCTTTGTAACTCCACTTATTCTCTGACACGCCAGTAGGTGGCGACCAAATACTTCACCAGCGCTTAAGACAAGTCTTTCACCAGCGTGTTCTTCAGGAAAAAGCCTCCTCTTGCAATATTTCAAATCTGTATGGCTCATGAAGCTGTTCTTTATATTGTATTACTTTCATCCAAATTCAGAGTAATTTAGGGCATTGTCTTGTGTGAGGCAGCAGACCATCAAAAACAAAGATTGGCTGCTTTCTCAAATGCTCACTCAAACCTCTTTTCACTACATATCCTGTTAATTATACCTAAAACATGCCGTGTGATGAGCTAAATGACCTTTTCTGCATAGACTCCTTTTATGTCCGAGAAGATGATTACACAAAATTACTGCTGCGGTTGTGTTTTTGCCCAGAGGGAAGCGAGGATCACAGCATTACATCTTTTAGAAAAAAATGCTGCTTCACTCCTTCAGATGTGAGTGGTGTTAATTTACTCTTGTGCAGAAATGTGTTAGTTAGTTCCTAATTACAGTCATCACAAGATAATTACCCTCTGCTGCTGAAGCTTTTGTATACGTTTGCAGGTAAGTGGCAGACTGTTCACTTTGAGCTCGGTTTGGGGCTCTAACGATGTGAAAGCTGCACAGGAACTTTAAAGGTGGTCGTGTGTTGTTACATTAGCCTTTGACATAAGAAGCAATGTCACGCGCCATGGCAACTACAGCCTCAGGCTTTTCAATGGCCATTAGCTCTCGCCATCAGTAATGGATACCCATGTTGTGGTATATCTGCTATTAGTAATGCATCCGCGAGGTTTCTGAATGTGAAAGTCAGTCACGTGGATGAACAGTGTTAATTTTTGTGCATGCTTTGATGGTACAATTTTTTAATATTCAGTAAATCTATTTTAATCTTATTGTATAGGAAACTTAAATGATAAAAAATACCATTGGCTTCTGTTGTTGTTAGGTTTATTACACTAAAGTGTAAACACTTGATACGCCATACCAACGAAAACCACAATGAAAAATTGCAGAATAAACCAGGACTAAATTCAAAACTAAACCTGGACTACATCAAGACTCAACAAGGATTAGAACAGAACCAAACCAAGTCTACATCAGGACTAAAAGACTCTCAATTTAAAATAACTCCATTGTCATCTCCCATAATGGTATCATAATTTATAAAATGCCATTTTTAAGACAGAAAAATAAAAGTATTTCTTTTATATAACTTTTTTATGGTTATTTCTAGCACTTTCTACTTCTGAAAGATCAAGCCCATTTGCAAAATCAAAACCTGTACAAACGACTATTAAGGTTAGAAACAACTAGTTTGTGTTAGTTTCTGGGTATTAAAAATAATTTACCTTTTTAGTACAGCAATTGTTGATCAAGAAATATATGGCAACATCAATAGATGCGTAAGGAAGGACATCCAGGTACTTATAAAATGTATTTATTCCCCTTCGTAAATAATGTTCTCTTCTCATTTTGAAGCCTAGACATCAAGACTTATTCCAGTCCCTTCCGTTATATCCATTAGCCACATGATTTTATATTTACTACTGGATGAGTCAGTGTGGGTTATGGATGGGATTGAACATGTCTGGGGCTGGTCATATGGATGTACAGCTCTTTACTTAGTGCTTTTGAATTAACTTCTTTTCAATAGCGTCAAGAGTATTTTTACTGCCCGTATCAATGAGCCACAATACAACCATCAGACTTGTATAGCATGTAGTCGGGGTTTTTACGGTTGTGCTTTTGAAACTATTCTTTGAAAAGAAATTTAGACGGACCATTTAAAGATGTACAATGTTGTCAAAGTTGGAGCATTATTAGAGTTTCAAGGAAAGCATTTCCCCCCTCAAATGTCCATACAAAAACTTGTACATTTATATTTCAGAGCATAGTGTGCAGAATATGTGCTTAAAGTACGAACTGTTTCCACCTTCGACATATTCAAATTTAATTTAGCTAAATATTACCTTTTTATAAATGTATTTTACAATGTTCATAAATAGTTTGACCAAATAGTATTTATCTGTAGATTTATAACAATTATACTTGAATAAATGCAAGATAAATAAGATTTCAAGACATAGTGGAAGATTCCAGCAAATATCTGCATGAAGACAAACACTCCACCAGAACCGAGTTCACCCCGCTGCGGCAAAGCGGCCAGTTTACATTCAAAGTCTACGTGGACCATGGATCTATTATAACTGGATAAGACACGCCCACTCTGCCCGCGATCCAAATTGAGTAGTGACCCCTCCGCGGAACTGCAGCCTCCAGGCCCGACCATTTCGAGAGCTCGGCCTCTAAAATTATCGAAAGTGCTAAATTCTTTTTAGTCTAAAAATTGGACAAAGCTGAACTTTTTTCCGGTTCAAAATTTGTCTTATATTTCAAATATTTCCCTTTATCTCTCACTGGCCTCTGCGCAGCTCTAGGAACTCTCGCACTGATTGTGATTGGTCAGAGCAATTACATGGTATGCAAGCCTACGTAACTTCCGGGCCGCGGTGTCTAAAATGCTAAAGATAACTGCAATTGACTTGAATGGGCCGCCATCTTGAGCCCAGGGGGCTTGGCTTCGGACCGATTTAAAAAATAAATAAATAAATCAGCCAGACGCAGCTCTTGGAGCAAATAATGATATTCACTAAACTCTGCTCACCTCTGAAGTATCTGTGGGACCCAGACAAGCCGCCGAGCCGATCGCCTCAGGTTTCTGCTGTGGAGAGCTTATGTTTTGGCCGCGCGTTCAAGGCGGCCAGGCGGCATGTCCAGGGCTGCCTTCAAAAATGTACAGGCGTTCAATTTGGGCGGCCAGCACGAATTTGGCCAGCTGCGGTGTGAACGGGCCTTTTAAATGAAGGGCTCCAACGATGAATCGACTAATCATGTCATCTTGTTTTTTGATCATCTTGACTATTACAGACCCTAAAATACATGTAAAAATACCTTTCATAACAAAAACAACGGCAGTATAAATTGTCAAAAAAGGATAAACAATTCAGAATTTTCTTATTCAGTACACTCTTTCTACACATCTTCTGTCACTATATGTCAGCCTTTTATTGAAAACCTCTATGTACACACTAAGGGAGCATTTAGGCCCGTTCACAACGCGGCTGCCAAATTCGCGCTGGCCGCCCCGCCTGGCTGCCTTGAAAATAATAGTTTGACAAGTCAACTGCTAAAATAATCATTAGTGACAGCCCTAGTATAATGTACTGTCTTCTTTGTCTTTGAGGATACGGCGTTGGGGAAGCCTCGGGAGGTTTTCCGCATGGACCCAGACTCCAGTTCCTGCGAAGACCGCCTCTGTGCCTCTCTGAGCCTCACCTCTGCCACGTGGGCCGCGCTGTCTGACGGAACGGGTCATCTGCACCTGCTCCGCACCTGCAAGAGGGGAAACGGCTCGCACAACAAGTGGGAAGTGAGTGTCGTAATCAAGATTCCGTACGACGAAAACAATACGTATACATAGTGTACGATTTAAAAACGAGGTACTCTTTGGGATTTATATAAATTGACGGGAGCACTCTCTGCTCCTTCATCTGAGCCCAAGCAGAACCAGAGCTGCTCCGCTGGTTCAGGTCTGGGTTTGGATCTTGTCCCACTGTAGCATCTGCATCACACTATCCCATAGTCCGGTGATCAATTGATTAAGCCCTTTTTCATAGCAAATGTTTATTTATTTGTTTATTACTTTTCACTTTGATTCTGATTAGGCCTATAATTGATTTTCTGTGTTTTCCAATGAGGCAAAATGATAGAATTCTTTTATGTACTTCTTTGAGATTTTCTGTTCAGATAAACATGTTGCACCCAAATATGTACCCAAATTTCCACCGCAGTGTTGATAATGGCCCACATTTATGTTTTTTCTGTTACTTAGTATTGAACTTTACCATATGTAGATCATCATTTTAATATTTTGTTCATTGTAGACCGCATTATTGATCAAAAATGGCTTAGTAATAGAGACTGGTCTCAAAACTGCAGAACTGATGTCACAGTGACATTTCACTGTAACAAGTAGCAGATTGTCAGTTCCATGTTTTTATTTTTGAAAAGTGGCAACGTGACATTTTAGAATAAAACATGTTTCACTCGGGGTCTTAATTTGTACTGGAGGTGGGTAGGGGGTAGGGTGAAAACAAGAATTTTCGGAGCACTTGAGCCTCAGTTACAGGACAATACAAGATTATTCAAACATGCAGGACTCAATCTAAATTGCTAAATGAATTATCCTTTGAGTAATCTAATGATGAGGATAATTCATTTTGCGGTACATATGTCCCCTTAAAACCTGCCCTGAGGATAGAAAGTGAAAAAGTCAGATTTCATGGCTTTCTTTCTGAATTAGTCTAACATTAGTAATATTGCATTAAAAAACATCTATCACCTTGGCTCGCACCAATAAGAAATGAAATGTTACTGTATTTTTAAGAGATGTCCTCATTCTTTCACGTCTTAATAGTTTTGTCCTAGTTGAAGATGACGTAGACTCATGACATTTAGATCAACGCTGAACGATAAAATGAGACCAATTTCGATGAGTTTTAATGTGTGTGTGTGTGTGTGTGTGTAATGATGTTTACCAAGGAGAAAAAAGCATCTGTTGCATGTCTGAGTCACTAAATGGTGCTGACAAATGTCCAAATGAGCTCATTAATTGTGAAGAAGACGTAAAAGGATGCTCATAAAGAGAGCAGGAGCTTTGGATGATATGACATTTTGAGGTCGTGATTGCCGGGTACATCTCATAATGGAAAGTTATGGATTGGTGTAAGAATTAAAAGATAACTGCCGCGAGGTAGTCCATAACGAGAAGACGAGTTGCACAGCCACATCGAGTGTGTAGGGAATATTTATCATGGAGAACATCGGCAAGGAAAAATTGGACGGATTATATTCAAGAACGCACTGGACATCATCTAGTCACACATTGAACTGCTGCGAGACTTGAAGAATAGTTACGGTATGCTTTTCTTGTTTTCTGCTTTCTGTTTTTTTTACTTTGACGCTGTTATCGTGACTTTTTATCTATTTTATTGTTCGTACCGTTTTTCTTACTTATTGCTTTTATTTATTTTTCAATTCAATTTATTTTTGTAACACTCAAAGTCACAACAGCGGTTGCCTCGAGTAGAATAAACAATGTTCATAGGGACTTTTACTGTTCTGATTGACACTTTTAGAGCAAAGTGTTTGATCTCACTCTATAAATAATAAATCATTAGGCATTTTATTTATACAGCGCTTTTCAGGACACTCAAAGATGCATCACAGAACAATAATAAAACTATTTAAAGAACACTAAGCAACAATGTGCCGTACAAATAATGTTGGATTGAATTGTTAATATTTAAGGGTCTATTTCAATCAAATAAGCAGTAGATTGATATGTTTTGATAATATTCGGGTGTTCTGGAAACTGGAAACCACAGTGAGAAAGAAAAAAGATGTAGATTCAGAACATTTTTCATCAGACTTCATTTTCAGTTCAGTATTTCATTAGCTGTGTTTTGAGCAGCCGAGGAGATTGGCCTGTGATGTGTGAGCTGAACTCTTTGATACGGCGCGTCTCCGGGCTCTTGTTCTTGTTAAGAGGCTGCGGCTGGTCGTGGGACGGCCTACAAATGAGAGCTCCCCCGGTGGACCGACTCGCTCGATGCGGTTCAGCAGCAGAATTCAAGAGAAGAATCTGTAATGAAGACACAAGACCCAGGAGCATGCAACTTTCTGCGGTGTGATTTGAAGCTCAAATCTCAATCTAAACACATACTGGAAGATTATTTTGTTTCTTGACCATTAATAGCTCAAGCTTTAGGCTGATTCAATAAAACTATGAAATGAAGAGCGAAAACAATTTGGAACACAATTTGACACCAACAAAACTTAATTATCTAATGTTCTGGCAGGAATTGAGACCACAAAATGACAAAATACAAATTAATACAGTATTTCCCACAAGACAAAATTGTGTATACATGAACAAGACTAGATTTTGACAATTTATAATAAACAGATTGTGGTGCCATTTAAAAATGTTTTTAATATTTTTGATGTCATTGTAGCACTGCTATTTGGAACTGCCGCTTCTCAGGAAGTGTAACTCGTCAGGGTCTTTTATTTTTAATTTTTTTGTCACAAGATCATTTTCCATGTGTGCTCAATCTTGTTTACATTTTTTCTTGCAACACCTTACGGCAGGAGCTTTTGTCCCATCCACAATCGTATCTATTGAAGAAAAACAACTATGCGCTAACATACTTCATTTCTCTGTCAACAGCCGCTGTTCAGTGAATCCATCGGGGATCCGTTCGTGATCCTCCATAGTGTGTCTCACGTTGAGGGCGGAGTCCACAGCATCCAGGTCCTTGTCCTGAGGGTCCAAAAAGACCCAGAGGAGACCAAGGGCAGCGGGTTCTTCGTGGGTCTTGAGTGGATCACAGTCTCCAACACTTCTGAGAAAGGTAAAATACAACTAACATTCCACATGGAGAATATTTGCTAACTAATCACATATTTATAAGATGTTTCTTTATTTTTACCAATAAAATAACCAAAAGGCTTTTTTTAAAAACATTGTAATAGTCAACACAGTACAAGTTTCAATAAAAATTATTCTAAAACTGCTCAGGAAAGGACAAATTGTATCCTGTTTGTCTAATGTGTATATAGTTGCGATACTAGTTTAGCTTAGTATCATTTTTTTTAAAATTTTTTTTATACTTTTGACAACCCTACTTTAATGTATCTTTCTCTTCAGCTCTCACAACACTACTTCAAAATCTTATGATAATCCAAATACATCTAATGTACAAGCGATACCAAGATGGATGTACAAAAGTAGTTTTAATAGTCATTGTAATGTAAATGGGGACATTTAACATATTTTACGAGCTTTTAATCATGGTATAAAGCTGCTCCCTCAGCATTGGCTTACTCGGAGCTGGATTTTGATTTTGATTCATGTTTGAATAATCCTTTATTGTCCTGCTTTTGGGCTTGAGCGCTTTATGTGATAATTACTTGCTAAATGCCAGAAATAAAGCATAATACTGTACGTATTTTCCTCACAGAATGTGAGGTGTGACCAGAAATCATTCTATATTTGGACCAAAACTATCCCTTTTAACATAGGGATTTTTTTCTTTTGAAGCAAATGTTAAGCAGAGAGAAAATGGAGGGGTTCAGTTTGCTTCTGGTTCCTTCAACTATGTCCATTGGATGTCTGTTTTTCTATGAACATCACAGGGAGATGGAAAATGCTCACAGTTCCCCGCTAAGTGAGTTAAATATTTAGTGACTAATGAGCTTTGGCTGAAGACACTGACAAGATGCTAATGATGTCTCAAGTGGTGTTAAGAGATGTCTTTTTTTTTTTTTTCTCCTAATTTTCCAGGACAAAGCCACATGCTGTTGATGCTAATTAGCCACATCTATTATTACAGTTTTCAAAATAATAACTTAAATGTCGCTAGTCATTTGAGTTCCTTTTTAATCATGATTGTTATAATGCCACTGAACTCAATGAATGTTGGACAACTGATGTGAATAATGGATATGTAGCCCATAATTAAAGGTTGAAGATATGCAAAATTAGTGTATTGTCAATATTAAAAAATGTTGCAGTGTAATCTATAATCATCATCAAACTTTTATTACAGATTCGTAGTCTAGAGTTAAAAGACACACAACCAACTTGTGTGTCTTTTGTGTTTGGTTTTTGGCAGTTTAGTGGTTAATTTGACATGTCCAGTCACAAATGTGCCAATCTTGAACCTCAGCCACGAGATTTGTGGTCACGTTCTTGTACTTTTCTGAAGGATTAATATGAAATCGTCTGAAATAAAATAAGCCATAAAATAAGATCAGAAGTGCTTCCTTTCATCTCTTGACCACTACAATCAATGCAAAGAAGTCATGAAATTATTAAACATTATATCCATTTGAAGTAATTGTATTGTCTGAATACTTTGAACCAATGTTTGATTCATCTGCGTTTGAGCTTTGATCTTTAAAAGCACCAGGTCACCATCATCACAGTGTCTTCCAATAAAAGCTTGCGTCTTCTTTCTCTAGTTGAAATAAATTGGTGGAAATCCAGGAATGGCATATACAGCCTATAGTTTTTACACTATGTTTGGCAGAAACTACTGTGCAACATTCAGTCTGAGGTTTTCACAGCGTGAAGAATATGTCTTTGGAAATGTCTTTGAAGTTAACTGGGAAATGGACTCCAATGTTGTTTACCAGACCTTCATACCTCAAGGAAAATATAATTTCAGATGCACTGGATTTTGGTGCTTTGAATGTCACTGAATGTCATTTAAAATTACTATCGAAGATTCACTCGGGGAGAAAGATCGTATCGCCAAATGGACCATAAAGGCCATTATACGTAACACTTGTTTAGCACGTTTCATGACACTCAAAAGACGATTCACTGTTCAGGACAGACACAAACGCAAATCAACCAGAAGAAGGATAGCTAAAAATATGATGCAGTTATTTGAAAGCAGTTATGAACAGGTGATTTTTCAGTTACTTTAGTTTGCATTTGCATATACAAATCTGACATCTGAAGGTTTTTGTGTTGCTCAATAAAACTTAATTTTAATTTGTTTTATTTGGCTGGTTTGGTTTCAACTGGTTTATAATGAGCATAAAACTTATTCATAGCATTTTCAAAATGTAAAGGTTGCGGTCACGTTCTATAATTAGATTATCTCATGATCTCTGATGATGGGCAAAAACCTATGTTACTCTGTGGGAGATTTATTGTTTATGGAAGAAATATCTAAAATATAAATCCACAAACTTTGAACCTTATCATCATTCATTTGGGATTGGGGAAAAAAGTCCTTTCAACCTTGGAGTTGAATAATGGCACCACTGTCTGAGGCCAATTTGAATAAATAATTTAACTTTTGTTTATTGATACTGGCAAGGAAGACGTTGAACTTTGTAATGACTGGGCCTTTCCACATGAAACAAAAAACTGGCACACAGATATGAACCATGAGCCATGAACCAGAACACAAATCTGCAACCTGACCGTTAAATAGCAAATTCTACCTTTTCCATTTTCCAGCTCAATTTTAAAATAAACAAGTTCTAGACTCTTGGAACTCCGAGTCTCCATGGAGATTGCTTTGCCTGGAATGTTCCACAGTATGTCATTAACCTTGTCTATGAGGCAAGCCCACTTACCATAACTATGCCTTCTAATTTAGGATTCTTATTCAATGCAACTGAATACATTTAAGATAAATCTAATGCCACTGTGGAACATTCTAGGCAAAGCAATAACATCTCCATGGAGACAAGCAAGGGACAGACATATAGTGCACCTTAGAATATAATCTACACTCTTAGCAGAATATACAGTATAAAATGAGAGAAAGATGGAGAAATGTGTTTTATTTCTGTTTGTAAGCTTTATTCCGCTGGGTGTCTTCTTAATAAAGCCGTACAGTGAAATGACTTTGCCTCTTGTACTTTTCTCTTTCCTGTTTCGTGCTCAGGTCAGGAGAAGTTGTACGCACTGAGGAGGCGGAGGGCGCTGTGTGGGAGGACGGTGCCTCACTACGCTGCTCTGGAGCCTCAGGGGAAAGGGCTGATGCTGGCCTCAGAGAAACCCTTCACCTTCACACACCTGGACGGACAGCCCATCGAGCGACCAGAGCCGGGGCCCATGGAGCTGGAGAAGACAGGTGGGTCACTGCAAATATTCATGGGTAATCTTCTGTGAACACTAGGGGAGAAAGAGGTCTGAGTAGTCTAAAAAGCGTGAAAATCAGAACTTGTCTATTTTAAATTGTCCACATGTATCACTCACTTAATGCCTTCTGAACATCTTAATTATGCACCGCAAAGTGTTCATAAGCGCAGGGCAAGTTAAAGCTAACAACCACTAGCATGTGGTTGCTGTAATTAGATGCAAAGAATGCACAGTGGACTCATTTTCACCCAAAACAGATTTGACTTTATTTCATGAAAAAAACTTTACCACCATAACAACCAAAAACACGTCTAAACCTCTAAGTTCTAAAAATGAACTGTGATGCGAGACAATTTCTCAATTTTAGCCAACAGTGCTAAGAAGCTAATGTATAGTTTTTAATGTGTGTTTTTTCATAGACTGTTCAACCAAAAGGGCAAATGGTTAGTGCAAGGAAAACTAATTTAGGTACATCAAAAAGTGACTTGGACTTTGTCCAAGTTTGTGTCCATGTTCATCACCTCATCTGCTCGTACATGTGATATATTCACCTTCGCTCTTATTTTCATGTGACTGGCCGTCCTTCACTTGTTGCTGCTGCTTGTTAAAGATTGAGGCAGAAATGTTGGGGATTCTCGCCAATCGCCATAGAAACACCGCAGTGGGCCGTTACCGCGGAGACTCGCAATGTTTCAAGGTCTCTTCTGTTCGTCTCTGGTTCTAAATAAGATTATACAATGCAACTTTTTATACCAATAAGACCCTTGTTACCACTAGAATTACAGAATAGACTAGACTAGACGAGACTAGACTAATAAACAAACGTGTTAAATTACCAGTTTTATAGTGTTATTCACAACTTTCTTAACTCAAAAATGTTTCTTCACTTTTAATGGCCTCAACAACAAAACCATTCTCACACACACACACACACACATTTTTGACCTTGAACAAAGTTATTTTAACGGGTGCAGTTTCTGGTAGGGGATTTGCAACCCGCTTGTCTCCATGGTGACATTATTGCCTTGAAGGTTCCACTGAGTTTATGGTATATAGTATATTTAATATAGTTAAAAATTCAGTCTCATTAGTTTTTGTCAGTAAAGGTTTTTTTATTGCCATAAAACTTGGAAAAAGTTTAAGGATTTATTACAATGTATGTTCTTTTATTTGTTAGATTGCTCAAAATGTGACTTTTGTTTTGAATTTTCTACCCGTGTGTAAGTGTTTCAAGTGAATGTATGTGAAATGTGCTTAAAAATCTCATTATGTGTCCTGGGGTTTCACTCTCGTTTTAATTTCTGGCTCCTTTGTTTCTCATTTTGAATTGTCTTGATGAACGTCATTGATAAACGTATCACTGATGTGGTTTACATCTTCTCACCATAGAAACTCCATTGTATCTGAACATAACAAACCTGCTGTTAGTTTTTTTTATGGGTTGTCATTGGTAACAAAAGTATTTACACGTGAGCAAAACAGTTTGTGCGTGGCTTAGTGTACTGGTAGTCACAAGTGTATTATTTTGATTTGTCTGTAACCTAATGTAGTTGTATCTGTATTTTTGATTTGTCTGTGACTTGCGTAATTTTGTGATGCGTGTGTGAGTGTAGTTGCATCTTTTATGTTTTAGTTCAAGCATAAAAATAATAGAGGCATAACATTAAAATAATAAAAAAATGCAGTGGTAAAAATGCATTCACAAAAATGATTTTACAGACACGTTGTTTGACACATAGATCAGTAAGACCTTGTATATGATCCTCACATAGATCTGACCCACGTGTAGATGCTGCATACAGGGTCCGCCTAAAGCTGTGAGATTCTCCAACATTAACACAAAATACTGCTTATATTTTAAGTCTTTGCTTCAAGGTGTATTTAAAAAAAGTCTCAATGTACTAATAATAGAAATAATAATTTGACAAGTTGACTTATAGAAAAAATAATGGTTGACAAGTCGACTACTAAAATGCTCAGTTGCTGCAGTATTGTGGTCGGGCTGCAAATAGATCTTATTAAAAATTAATCAAATTTGCTGTGTAACATTTGAAACGGGGGATTTAAGTGTTATTTCTGCACTGTTGTGATCATTCATTTCAAGTCTATATGACAGGTTTTACTACACATTTCACTATATCATAGTGACCGTGATTACATTTAAGATTTTAAAGAATCATTAGCATTTGTCTCCCTCAGTTTGACCATTTTGTTTGTTACTACCTGGTTGGACATGAGCAGCAGAAGTGACTTAAGAGGTACTTCCACAACTGTTACCTATAAATCACAAAATTATTATAATTTGACAAATAGTACCTGATAACACCTTTTTTATTGTGTTAAATTAACCTATAAACTGTGTCTTTTGCGTGTAAATTGTAAAAGCTCTATCCTGTAGTTTTCTCTATTGTAATTTTTTCTTTACAAACATCAACTTGACCGATGTACAACTATAATAGATATTTATCACAAGGACTATGCCACCAAACAAAGTCATAATTGGAAGAAAAAAAGAGAACTTGTCATATGCACTTTAACTTCAGACACAAGCTTGACAGGAACATGTCTGATTGCCGTGATATTGTCATTGTTATTGTCCTAGATCAGGGGTCGTAAACCCAAAATGCTCAAAGAGCCATATCGGACCAAAAAAATAAATCCGTCTGGAGCCGCAAAAAATGAAAAGCCTTATATAAGCCTTTATATAAACCTTATATGAAGGGAACGCAGGCTGTAAGTGTATATTAGCCATATTAGCCTACTATCAAAATGAGAGCTACAAATACATGATGAGCATTCCTGATGACATTTTGATTTTCCCAGCTGCGCCCCCTGGAGAGATGACGCACCACGTGACTACTCTGCTATACAATATCTGGTGCTTTAAGTTTAACTTCCAGTACAATGTTAATGTATTATGTTTTGTTGCATTGATGAAAATATATAGAAATACAATTTAAAAAATGTTTGTGTTATTTTTAGGATTCGGAAAAAGAAAAAAAAAACGCAGTCCTCTTCAAACCTCAATAACAATACAATCCTCTCTTTCCCCCAAATCTGGGCAACAGTGGAATTTAACACAGCCTGCAATTATAAATTTGATAATTTGTTCTTGCGGCTCATCAGAGTTCACATACCTACATAACAGCGCTGCCTGTTTGATATCGATGACATCACACAACTCATCACAGGCACTTGAGTGTGCTGGAGCTGAATGAATCTCCTTGATTTGCCAATTGGTGATGTTGCCTGCCATTTTAATGGCCCTTTCCTTCACTGTCTTTGTGGAGAGAGGCATGTCTTTTATTTTCTGTATTATCTTGGCTTTGTTTTTTAAGTCCGAAAATAGGTGCTCTGATATTTTGATGAATGAATCCTTCATGTACTCATCTGTGAACCCACTGGCTGCAAAATTAGCATGCTTTCCCTGGAAATGTCTTTCCAAATTACATGCAGGTAATCCTTCCGCATTGGCAATGAAAGCAAATGATTCGGTCCATTCTTCCTTGAATCCTCTGTTCTCATCAGCCATCTTTGGTTCCGGTTTGTTTACAACAGCCACCTGCCCAGCACTGTGCCTTGCGGAAACGTGTGTCGCAGGCTATGACGCAAATCTTTGTTGACAGAAATGTTGAAATTTTATATTTACTATAAAAAAATTTACAGCATTGGAAAACGTTAAGAATGTTTGTCATGTTTGTCCTCTTACAGAAACCATATTAAAACAAAAAATATATCCCCCGCATCTATTTCCATTTTCATACATTTTTGGAAAAGCTCCAGGGAGCCACTAAATGAGCGCTAACCCCTGTCCTAGATCATTCGATATCACCCACCCGTATCAGAGTTTGCCCTCTAACCCTTTCATGTCTGTTTTTATGCAAGTGTTGCTGTTTCCTCCTTTTCTTTCTTTTCTATTTCAGTGTAGTTTATAGTCTCATGGTCTGATGGGGCTCTTCATGAGAAATTGCAGCTCCGAGGATTGAGCTGTGGATTTTCTCTCTACCAGCGCAATTGAAGTGCTCGTTCTTGAATGAATGGTTATATGAAGGTCTTAAGGCCTGACTGAACCAAACAACCCACTTTCAGCTCTAGTTTTATTACAACTTTGTAACCCTTGCATTTTCTAAAACATTATATTGAGCGTTTTGTAACACTGAAACATTCAAACTCGAGTAACTGAATTTATGCGTCTATATGACGCATCAGATACACTTTTCAGTAAAACAAAAGGAATATGATTATAATATATTACCAAACATTTTGCCTGTTCTCCAATTTGGCAATTTTGTGACATTTATAATGTTACTTCCTGGTTTGAGTCCATTTAATTATTGTATTATTGTATGATTTAATGTCCATTTAAATCATACAATAGTTAGGATTTGACAAATAATTACACCTGACATGTTTTTTGTTAAAAGATTGTTTTAAACTGTCATAAAAATATTTAAGTTGCATGCAGTTTCTCTGCATTTTTGATAGAATGGCGCTTTCTGATGACACAGGTGGAACTTCCTGCAACTTGACTGATTTAAAACTATGATGATTATTTACCACAGGGACTATCTCACCAAACAACGTTAGAATTAGAAAAACATGAGCTTGTCCTGGCTTTTAAATGAGTGAGGATATAATTATCATAAATAGTGCAGATTAAAGCCGCTGAGCCTCTACACTACAGCCGTCGCAGATTATGTAGTTCTGCTCCACATGTATAAATTAAGTGTGTTAATTTGGGTTGTGCAATTTAAAAATAAAATAAAATAATCAGAATGAAAGCCAATCATTTCTAAATGTCAATGAGCCACTGTGGTGTCAATAGAAGAATGTGGTTGGTGCAGAGGAATAAACTGAACTGAACTTTTTTTCTCATTATGAGAGTATCGATACTTATTAAATATATAGTATAGTGTATATATTAGTATCTAGTTTCTATACTGATTTGATCGATTAGAATCTGATCATTTGAAATGAAAATTCAGGTCTTTGAGTTCTAGATCTTCTAAATAATTGTCGTTTTTGCTGCTTTTATAACATGCAAGTAATTGAAGATGACTTACGGATGAGGCCGAGTCGCAGCTTCAGTGATGTTGTACAGACTTGAGTCTGATAAGAAAAACAAAAGAGCCACGTCGCAACAAGCCATGATCCTATAAACCGATAAAAATATGAAAGTGGAAGTCTGTGTTTTTCAAATCTTGAACTACCTCTGACTGTTCTTTGTGCAGCGTTTGTGTCACATTTGTCTGTGAGTGCTTCATTTTATTCCAGTTATAACTGCCAATATTTCCTCTAGTGATTTTAAAAAGCTTGTTAATATTTCTATAAATATTTAATAGTGCTTGGAAATGTGAATCTTTTTAATCTTTCCATTTTCCACATGATTGGGTGTAAGATTTATTGGCAAGCTTATCGAAATCACAATTTGAATAGATTTAATTGCCAATATAATATCCTAATAACCTCTTACTAATCCTGTATTATAGACCTCCATAAATAGTTGTGAAATGTGTGTGTGATTATGCATCATTCAGTCATATTTCAGCCACTTCTCAAACCTCATCGTGCACTCTATGAATGAATCTTGGTTTTAACATGCGAACTGCAGATTCATTTACAATCTCAATACTTGTCAGATAAATGGAAATTCAAATTTTTTTCTGAAATTGCTAGCTTCTAAAACTGTATACAATGAGCAAATTAGTTTTCAATACCTTTTTAATTTATTTAAAAGGTATAAGGCTGAGTGATATGTATTTTGTCTTATCCATCAAAAGGCAAGATTTGTTGTAGCAATTTGTAGTTTATCTAAAAACAAATAAAATTAGTTTCAGCATTAATTTCCTGACCATAAACAAAGACTTTTAATAATTGCAATTCAACATTTCATTTCTTATCAATTCTGCTCCAAACCACATGTTTTTACTGACAGAGGATCAGCTAATCATTGATGATTAGAAATGACTAAAGCTTGGTCTTGAAATGCACAGCCCTACAAAGTGTGTTTTTGTAGTTTTAGATTTTAGTTTGTTACAAAAATGCTTGATGGGCATAATGCTAATCACTGCAGTTAAAGTGGTGTGACACAAACTCATCAACGGAAGTCATTGAGTGCTGCTGAGCTGGAGGCACAAGACGACTGTGAACAATGAGCGCAAGTGAGAACAGATTTCCGTCAAGAAAAAATAACACCGGAAATAATGCCTGAGGTCAACTCCAGACTCAAGGATCGAAATACTAAAAGAAAAAGTATTGCTGGGTAATGCAGCCTTTAGCGAATTACGTCAAAGAAGGTTCACTTTTGTGTGTTGTTATTTATAATTGGAGAAGTCAAGGTCCAGTTTACTTTTATCACACATTTACAGTGACCAACGCTGCTCCTGTCACTCACAGGAGTGACATAAAGTGAATAAAACAGTCTAGTATAGACTATTAACATATGTAACAATATTCATATTATGAGATATTGTGAGATATGGAGATAATTGTTAAAAATGTATAGTACGGTATATGAAATTGTTGAAGTAATAGCACCAATATCAATTTTGTAGCCTTTACTACATCCCAATCAACTTAAGCCCCTCCGGCCAGATCAGGCTCAGGTTAGGGTTCTGATCCAACCCCCGGCCCATCCAAATATTTAAAAAAACATTTTCACTTTTCCGGTTTAAACCTCCTACTAGTACTAGTCTAGTCCTTGTTTAATCCTGGTTCAATACAGGTTTGGCAATTTTGCAACGCAAAGTTGATAAAGCCTTTTGTATTTTATTTTTCACACAAATGTAAGTTGTTACATTCTCATTATTGATACAGATCTAGTGTTGAGGACCTGTTGGTATTCAGAAAACCTGAATATTTGACCCCTGGCCTTTATTGCTGATGTTAGACGCAATCTTCTACAAGTGAGTTAAATTGTGATGCATTTGCTGACGTTTCTGTAGGCTCGGACATAATGTACTTTTCTTAAATCTTTTGTTTTCTGCCTTGCCATATTTATTGTAAATCCATTATTGCTGTTGACTTTGTTACAATTTTTTTTCTTTTTTAATGAGCATTGTATTTATCCACTTGTATTGACTTTGTGTGGATTTATGAGGTAGAAGATCACACGCACTATTGTGTCTACTTATCAAAAGCCATAGGGAAATGAGCTTCATTTTCCCCCTGTGACACATAACGACCAGTGTTTCTTGAGAACGAGCCTTGTTTACTCAAGCCACTTAGGGAAATCAATCAAGACTGTTTAAAACTGAACCGTGACGCGATTTTCCAGCAGTTTGTACATTTTAACTAATAACACCGCACCATTGATGTTTTTGAAATAAGACCACAACAAAGCGCACTGGGGATGTATATTGATAGACCGGCAAATGTAGACGTTAAATTGTTAAGATCAATAAAGTCACTTTGGAGTTGAATAATTTCTCCATTTCTTGCTCTTTTTTAATGATTAACAGCGGCTTTTGTGGCGTGGCTTTTATGGAAACCTTAAGCTGACTCACATTCAACTACGTCCACATCAAACGTTCGGGAATGCTGTAAATGTATTGTGTAAAAAAAAAAAAAGCATTCAATGTGAGAAATGTTCAGGTTTTACAAGCAAGGACATTCTGTTACTGTAGACTTATCTATAGTTATGCAGATAGAATTATTACTACTTATACTACTACTCCTGGTAATGTTCGTCACGATACTATCATTTCAAACTTGATTTAAGACAAGAACCTTTATTTGTCCCACAGAGGGGAAATTCCACTGTTGCAACGCACAGTTCAAGAACAGCAGGAGAATGGAAACATGCAACATAAAACAAGATGAATACAGTGGTGAAAAAGTGTTACTATGCCCACCTTCCTGAGTTCTTATTTTTTTGGCACGTTTGTCACACCTAAATGTTTCAGATCATTAAATGCATTTTTTTTTAAAAAGACAACACAGGGAAAGGTTTTTATTGTTAAGGGGAAACAAAATCCAAACCTACATGGCCCAGTGTTTTCTCCCCAACTTAACTGTGGATTATCACACCTAAATTCAATTTCTCTAGCCACACCCAGGCTTGATTACTGCCACTCCTGTTCTCAGTCAAGAAATCACTGAAATGGGACCTGTCTGAGTGAAGTGGACCAAAAGATCTTCAAAAGCTAGACATCATGCTGAGATCCAAAGAAATCAGGAACAAATGAGAAAGAAAGTAATTGCGATCTATCAGTCTGGAAAAGGTTATAAAGCCTTTTCAAAAGCTTTGGGACGTACCACAGTGAGAGCCATTATCCACAAATGGTGGAAACATGGAATATTGGTGAGCTGAGTGAGGCTATTTATGGGCTAATTTTGGCCCACCAAAATTACCCCAAGAGCACAGTGACGACTCATCCAAGAGGTCCCCACAACAACATAAAAAAACAGGCCTTACTTGCCTCAGTTAAGGTTAAGGTCAGTGTTCTTGACTCCACCATAAACACTGGCCAAATATGGCATGCATGACAGAATTCAACGACCAAAACCACTGTTGAGCAAAAAGAACATCTCAATTTTGCCAGAAAACATCTTGATGATCCAAGGCTTTTGGGAAAATACGCTGTGGACTGACTATACAAAAGTTGAACTTTTCGGAAGGTGTGTCCTCCATTACATCTGTCATAAAATTAACACCGCATTTAAGAAAAAAATCATACCAACCGTACAATATGTTGACGGTAGTGTGATGGTCTGGGGTAGTTTGCTGCTTCAGGACTTGGAAGACTTGCTGTGATAAATGAACCATGAATTCTGCTGTCAACCAAAAAATCTTGATGGAGAATGTTTGGTCATCTGTTTGTGACCAGCATGTCCACCTCTGAATGACTGAAGAAAAACAAAGACTTTAGAGTGGCCTAATTAAAGTCCTGGCTCGAAAACCATCCAATGTGGCTGAATTACATCAATTCTGCAAAGAAGAGTGGGCCAAAATTCCTCCACAGCTGTAATAGACTGATTGCAAGTTATCTCAAACGCTTGATTGCAGTTGTTGCTGCTAAGGGTGGCCCAACCAGTTATTAGGTTTCGGGGCCAATTTCTTTGACAAATATTTAAATTAGTTTGATCTGAAATGTTTCACATGCAAAAAAAAAAGAAACCTGGAAGGGGGCAAACACTTTTTCATACCACTTTAACTTTATTTACAATAAACTTTAAGTTACAGTGGTTTGAAAAATTAACACACTGTACAGTAAGAGCAAATCATTGAAAACTATTATGTACGGTAAGCTTTGACTATGGTTGTGTACAGTGCAGCAAGTGGACAGAATAAATAAATAGCCGTTAAATTGGCTTAAGTGTAGTATAATATATATACAATAAGTGGCTATGGCTATGATTATAGACAAGAGCATATGGACAGAGTAAATGACAGGTGAAGTACTACAGTTTAGAATTGCACCAGCGTGGTTGACGCATGTACAGCGCTGATAACGGGGTTCATGCAGAGTCTGATGGCAGCAGAAGTAAAGACTTGCAAAACACCTCTAGGGTGGATCAGTCTGTCGCTGAAGCATCTCTCCAGAGCAGAGTTTAGCGGAATTTTGAGTTTTATTTTCATAGGAATAGGCTTGATACTGATTTCAGTACCACAATGATCATAAAAATGCATTTTCTTTAGACAAAAGAAATGTAATTTTCAACATAAAATAATACTACTGTCTTAATAATAAATAATAAAGTCAAATTTAAGACCTTTTTAAGACTTATTTAATACCGTTTTGTATTTAATGACATCGTGGGCAAAAAACAAATTTACATTTTGGGGTAGAATTAGTTATTTGAAACCCTCTGTGACTGTTGTGTCTGAGCTTTAAATTCAGATATCACATGTCAATATTTAATGGGCTGAAGTTGGTAAAAATATGTTTAGTTTAAATGGTTAGATCAAGTATCAGATCAGTATCTGGAGATTGGAAATCGATACCCGATCCGGTTATATTTTACATTACTGTAATGGTTATGGACGGCACAATATAACATTTTACTGTTACAATTATTGTGACATGATTTGACAACGAACATGTCTAAACAACAATTAAATATTTACTTTGCTTTTATTTGAACAATTCCTCATTTTTTTCTTAAGTTATCACAATTTTTTTTTTTTACTACTTACAATTTTGAGCTGAATAATCACAATTATCAATTAACTGAATAATCTTGACCCCCCCTAGTAACGGTAGTGGTGCATCCCTAGTTTGTGAAACTATAATGCACTGGTGTTAAACTATTTACTTTAAGTTAGAATCTTGAAACGACAACTGTACAACCGTACAACTGAAAACGACTCATTAAAACAATTATTTCTGCTTTTACCATTGCCACAATAACCAGTCATTTCCACTTCTGCCTGTCCCTTCTGCATATTCAACTCTAATTCCTCCACTCGTATAGAAGATGTTTTATGTATGAGTTCTTCCATCTGGCGACGGCTCTTCTCTCAGACTTTGCATTTCATTTGAATTCAGATCCCATTTACGTGTGGCAACAGTCGACAGAAGACCTGACGGTGTGCCTGCGGCTGCCTCAGGGCGTGACCAAAGACGCAGTGCAGTTTCGTCTGACGGCGCACAACCTGAGCATCGGTGTCCAGGGCTTCTCTCCTCTGCTGCAGGGCCAACTGTACGCCGCTGTGGACCCCGAGGCCAGCGCCTGGTTCATCAAAGACAACAAGAGGTTTGGACTAAGCACTGTAGCGGTCCAACTCACTTTGAAGGTCCATTTTGCATGTGGTGGTTCTCTAAAAAACAGCAAGGACGAAACTGATCGCTCACACACTGTTACCAAGAAGTCCTTTTTTTAATAACATCCCATCTCATACAAGAGCGAGTTTATTCGTCATTTTAATCCAATCCACTTTATTTATAAAGCACATTTTATAAACTGAAACAAAAGTGCTGCACAGAAAACATTTAAAAAACAAACTACAATTTGACAATTGCTCTACCAGTAATGAAAAACGTAAAATACAATTTTAACTTTATTTCGATACAAAGGAAAATAATTGTGATTTATATTAATAGAAGCTGACAAAATGACTGACTTAGCCCTATGAATTGACAAACTAATAAAAGGATCACTACAGGGTTTGCAGTTTTTATGCAGAACAGAAAGGATATTTAGCTTTGTACTTCAAAAGTTGCTGCCTTCAAATTACGATTTCGATTAAATTGCGATTAATCTTGCTGCCCCTCTAGATACTGATTTTGATTCCATAATGATAAACTAATATTTTTTTATACAATCAACTAAAACTATTGGTTTCTTTCTTTTAATATTTAATTTACCTAATTTATTTATTCATTCATTCATTCATTTTCTACCGCTTGTTCCCGTTAGGGGTCGCTGGTGACTGGAGCCTATCCCAGTGCCTTTGGGCCTTTGGGCCTTGGGCGGGGTACATCCTGGACAGTGGCCAACTTGCCACAGGGTTAACACAGAGACAGAGACACACAGTCATTCACTCTCACATTCATTCACTAGGGCCAATTTACAGTTACCAATTTACCTAACACATGCGACGGTGGGAGGAAGCCGGAGACCCGAAGAGAACCACGGTGAGATGGGGAGGACATGCAGACTCCACCCAGAGAGATCATGTGATGTGAAGTTCGCCCAGGAAATCAAACCCATGATACCTGGGAGTTGAGAGCTCTAACAGCTCTGCCACCTTGCACCCCAATGTCTTGGAAAGGTCCAATTGTGTCCTATTTTTGAATAGAAATACTTTTTCAATTGAATGACTAATTTCGATACTTAGTATTGACTGGACAGCTCTTTTCATGGATCGTCATTTTTACAGCAATGGTTTACATTTGTCTATATTTTTCATTTTCATTCATCAAAAACATACCTGGAATAGCATTTAGCTTTATTCACGCTAGTTTGATGAATCCTGGTAAGAAAGTCTTTTCTCCTCCAAGCGTCAAAAACCCTCCATTCTGAATCTTCTCCATAACGGACATTTTCTCAATCTGTGACGTGGCTCTGAGAATCTTCTCTGCTGTTTTTTATGTTCTTAAATCCTCGGCAGACATGTACTGATCATGATTAGATGGCAGAAATGCACAGAGCAACTGCTTTCTTCCTTGCATTTCCCTGAGAACGTTCCAGTTGTTTTTATGAGCCTGTTGTTATTCCCTCTGCAGCCAGTAGATGGCACCAAAACTATTTCATTTTTTTCTTTTTCTAAAACATGAGATGCCAAACTAAAGGTACTCAAGAGTATGTTAAAAGGCTAATAACCATACAAATAATGTGTCGCATTTGTCCTTTAAAGTTCACTTGTTGGTTGAAATTGGTTATATTTCCTCATCACATTCACAACCACAAAATATACTTTTTGTACAGCAAATGTCTTGGCATTGTCAATTTATTGAAAATAACTTTATTTACATCAGTGTAAATCACTGCACTACAATGGCCTGTGTAATGTAATGCCTTGAAAAAACGCTTTCAGCCGGCAACAAAATGGCCCTGCTTATTAAAGCTTGAAATAACATGGAAACGAGGAATAGCAATATATCACAGCCTCAAGCCGCAAAAGCAATATTTGTTTTGAAAATTGTGTTTCTATGGTGTCAAAAAAAGGCTTTATATTTATCTGAAGTCTGTCCAAACCAGGACTGACAAGATGACACCAGCTTCAACAAAGTGCTTTAAAATTGTGTGAAAATTAGTTTTTTGAGTCAAAGTAAATTGGATTTCTATACAGTCTTCTTATGGACTCATTTATGCCTCAAATTGAGTATGTTCACTCACTGTATCACGTCTGAACAAATTACACCTTCATTTGTTATGTGTCACCTCAGAGAAGAATTTGGCTAAACCATTTTTGTAATGGAGCTGCTTTGAGCTGGAGCGCTGCTGGAGGGTCTCAAACGTGTCACTAAAATCATAACAAGGGCCGTCTGGAACAAGACGTTTTGTCCGGGATGTATTGAGACAAACTTCTGCTGTCAGACCAGAGACGGATAATGAAGAATGTTTTTCGAAAATAGATTTGGACAAGGAAACTGTCCTCCAAAGGTTCTAAGCGAACTTGAAAAAAGAAAAACTTGATTGAGGATAATGCTTAGTTTCAGTCGCTCACTCATATATCTCACACTGTCACTTTTGCGGTGCTGATCATCAGTTATTGCTTTGCCTTACTTTACTTCTTAAACTGTTCTTTATTTTTTTTAAGGTCCTTAGGCTGTATTGGACAGGACATGTGAGTGTGAAAGGGGGATGAGAAAGAAGGGAGGACATGCAGTAATGGTCAGTCGGGAATCGAACTCATGACACTGCAGCCGGCTGCACATGGAGCCTGGGATGTGCTGCGCCACTCAACCACCGGGCAGCACAGCGTTAATCTGTTCCATCTCCATGGAGAGCTCTGTGTAGAGGCGAGTCCGTTCACAATAACAACCTATTTAACATGTAAATCAAAACATTCAAGATAAATGTACGTAATACCATACTGTGGAACATTCTGGGCAAAGCAATAATATCTACGTGGGGAAAAGCTGAAAATGTACATAGTGCACCTTAACTTTTAACCTTTGAACCAAAACAAAATGACTCCACTCATGAAAGGACATGTACCTTTCTTCTTTTACTCCATATTGTATATAGCAGCTGTTTGTGAACAAACGAAGACTGAACGATGCCTTTCCATTTTTAACAGTAAATTTGTTTGAAGAGAACCATAAGGTCATCATTCATCATTCAAAATTGGGTGCTTTCCCTTTTAATTCAATGTATAAAATCACTTAATATAATATTCTGTACCTAAACATGACACAAAAATACATTTGTTACATAAATGACTAATACCATTCTTAAATTTCTGTGATAATTCAGTAGTTTATCCCATGCAAGCTGACCGTCTGCCCATTTGCCTTACTTAAAACTCCTTCTGCATTAACCCTTTTTTTACACAACATTTTTTCATCTCCTAACACACTATGGAATTAGCCTTTTTCATTTCTTAATACAGTACTTTATATTCATGCCACATTTTATTGAAACACATTTATGGATTACAAAACAGCGTTTTATTCCCTGCGATAGGCCTTGTTAAGAAAAACACAACTTATAATGCACGGCTGGCCTCCAAAGAGGTTTCACAATCAAAACAAAATGCCAGTTGTAAAGCATTATCCTGAACAGAGTTAATGGTGTGAATAAAGTTCTGAAAGCTGACAAGAGAAGTATTTAAACTTGCATCCACAATATAATGTCTAGCTAAAAGATGCCCCAGTGGCATTGAAGGACAGGCCAGAGCCTATTACCCTTTGGGGACGAGATATAAAGTACATCTTGCATAGGGCTACACAGGTTATCGAATTTAATGACGGGCGATATTCGGTCATTTCAAATCCACAATAATCATCTTGGGTCCAAAGTCAGTCTTTTGTCAGTTTGTTTGTGGTTCAGAGCGTTGAGACTTTTTAGGACGAAATGTGACAATTGTTCTGTGTTGAATGGCAGTGATTAAAGGCCTTAATAAAGTTAATATTGAATGTTATTTTGTTTTTAATGAGACAATATCAAATTGAATCATACATGGTGATTGCTCAAGCTGGAAACATTATTTTGTTATAATATTCAATTATTTTATATTAATCGTAGTTATATTGTCGTAGTGTTGCATAATAGATACTGGCTACAATTTTAGAGATCACTGTCATTTAGCCTGAAGTACAGATGCTTTTTAAAACTATGTATTTATTAATGTCCAACCAAAATCAAGGTAATTTTATATAAATAATACAAGGACTATAAAAGAGATGCTCATTACCCAGTAGCAATCATGCAATTCACACCAATATATTATTATTATTATTATTCAATGGTTCTGTGCTTTTAAAAAGAGCAAAACAACAAAAGAAAGTGTAACTTTATTTAAAATGAATCAATAAAACATGATGATATGACAACAGGATTGTTAACAGAAAATGTCGGAAAGTCAAAGGGCAACTATCCAAACCGCTTTTTGTATGTTTTGTTAATGAATGCTACTACTATTGGCACAGTTGCTAATGGTAACAAAGGTCTACATTGTGCGAGGTGGCTTTGTCAATCTCTGAAAAAGACCAGAAGTGTCAATCTCTGAAAGATCAGTATTGATTTTTATTGTAAAGCGTGTGCCCGCTTCATGAGGACCTTAAGCACCTTTTCAATGATCCGACCGGAACAACAAAGAAGTAAGACGAGCCCTGGCCTTTGACACCATTACAGGTTTCCATTAGGGCAGATGTCAGTGGTTCATTTACAGTGACATTTGGTCACAGTCCTTCATTAACCAAAAAGTTGTTTCTATAGCCTTTGAGAAATAGGGACTTTTTCCAGGTAAAACTTTGTAAAAAGGTTGTTTATAATTTGAATTTACCATATTTTTTCCATTTCAATGGAAAAAATATGAGCAGCTGAGCGATGAGCAGCTGAGCGCCATCTCTCCACTGTGGGTTCTGAATGAATTGAGAAGTCTGTCTTTTGTGCGCGGTTCATATCTTTTCAGCAGTGTCCAAATAAAGCCGTGTTATAACATCTAGGAGGATCGTAAAACATGAGCTAGTCTTCGACTATATTTTAAGGACTTTATGAACACAAAGTGATATTTTTAATCAAGAAGTGGTGCTTTTTAATATATTTTTGGGCCCATTGAAAGATTATCAATAGGCACATAGACTAAGGCTGAAGTTTTACCGGTTTTATCAGGACTTGAATTGATATTGGTCGGTACGTTTTCAAAAATATCCATCATAAAGATATATTACCCTTTTTACATTTGTGTATATCAACTGAATCCATAAAACATGTGAAATACAGTATGTAGTGATTAAATATGATGTTTTATTATTCATTTCATCTTATTAGTATTGTATTGTACTTAGTATCATAGTATCTAGCATCAATGAAAAACCTACTGACCTTCTCTTCCATGATTTTTGCATAAACATAAATACAATATGTAACTGTGAAAGCGTTTATAAGCACAGCTAAACCAAAACCAAATAATATTAATCAAAGGTTGCTTTCAGTATTACCTGTACTTTAATTAGGTGTTATTTCAGAGCTCCTGTTTTAAGACCCACTTTTATTCTCTGGCTTTTAACACAGTGTAAGTTGTGTGATCCTCTGTTTTTATTTATTTATATGTACTTATTTATTGCTATTTTATGCTGTGCTTTGATTATATTTGACTGTTTTTTATTGGAACTAGTGAGATCAAATTGTGCACTTATTATACCTTTTTGATGGTTTTTATTGTTTTGTATTTGTGCAGCATTTCTGTTTTCTGAAATGGGTACAGTATAGATACAGTACAATACAGTAGATTTGGATTTGAACTAAGAGTTTGATATTAAACTAGTAGTTGAATGAACTAAAAACATTATCGATTTACGATTCCTCAGAAACAAGTGGAAATGAATCTTAGCTCAGTTTTGTAAATTATGTAACCCTTTACAATTAACCCTATACTGTATCTATATATTTCCAAGAACAGTTTGTGCCTCAAGTGAATTCGTTTTGACTTCTACTTTCTTTTATGTGCAGCACAATAAATAGCCTTCAAATACAGAAAGTACAATATGCACTTTTTATCACGTTGCTTTGTGTGCATTTTGTTCAAGCATAAACATACTGCACATTGTGATAGAAATCCTTTGCAACTCATGTGAACTTTTTATTTCAGACCTTGAATCTGTTGTGCAGTTGCTCATACAATATAAAATAAGCAGGCTTTATCATGTTTGTATTAATTTGAAAATTGTTGTTGAGGCAGTAATGGATATTGCCTGTCAAATCAAATATCTGCCCCTAGGCCAATTGTGAAAAGAATGAACGCAGCAAATCAAATTCAGAAATTCTCCTAACTTATGCATGAGCGAGTTCTTTGTGTGCCCCGAGCACGTCCGGCCATATTGTTCATTAGGATCGTTTGTGCAAGCGGCAAGAGGATGAACCTTTGGAATTGTTTGGATCTGATGTATTGAAGCGTGGATAAAACATTGTATATTGTGATCCGGAGGTAGAACGGGCTCTGCAGCTACTTAAAAGTCTGAGTCATGCATCACAGTAGCGTGAATGTAGAACTTTGCTGTAAAGTTTGTCTTCAGAGAGAAAGAAAGAGATTTTCATGATCATATTGTTACCCTTAAGTATCCCTTATGTCTCGGGATTGTCAGAAAAACTGCAAAGAATTTTTGGGACCAGACCTTTAAGCAAGTCAAGAAGACACTGTCCAATTCTGGGACTATTCAAGCACAGCTGTTAAAATGTAGCATGTGTTTCTCAAATGCAGAACACATTTCCTCATAACATTCAGAAACAACTTAACCAAGCATATAACTTCTTTCACCTCAGATTTACAAAGATATTTTTCCAATGAAATAAGCATTTGCCTACAATTTTCTGCAGTTCAGTTTTACGTAAACCTATAGATTACAATCAATAAAAAAATATTTATAGAGCACAATTCATACAAATTGCAATTCAAAGTGTTTACAACATTAAAAACACATAAACACAATTCAGTTCAAGTCACAATAAATAAATAAAAAGGAGTGTTCCATTGTAAGAAAAGATTCAGTTGTAGTCATCTGGACTGTTTAAGAGTCCTCATCTCATCATTGAGAATGACTTGGATTCGAAATGTTTTGTTTTTCTAAAACGGGGTCCGGATGACTACAACTGAATCTTTTTCTACAATGGTATTTAAAATGGTAAAAGCCAGATACAAGTATTTCAGTCATGGCGCGGCCAAATAAAACAGTCTTTAGCCTGGATTTAAACACCGCCAGGGTGGGTTCCTGTCTCACAACCTCGGTAAGGCTATTCCAGACCTTTGCTCCATAGAACTGGAACGCAGATTCGCCGTGCCTCGTCCTGATTCTAGGCACAAGCAGGAGGCCGGCCCCTGAAGTCCTCAGAATCCGAGTTGGCTCATATGGCACTAACATGTCCAATATGTACTTTGGTGCTTGGCCATGGAGAGACTTGTATACAAGCAGAGTGCTTTGAAGTCTATCTCTGAGCCACAGTGAAGCCGTCAGTGCAGAGATCTGAGCACAGGACTAATGTGATCAGGTCTCTGCACATCACAATTGCATAGTATAATGAACGGTCATGTGAATAAATGAAATTAAATGATCCATTTGAAGTGTACACATTTACTTTCACATATTACACAGCTACATACAGTATTTCTAGTGTGTGGTGTTGCAAGTCAACAAACAACAAAAAGGTGCTAAGTGGAAACATGGCATATAAGCGTTACTATGTGCTTTGGTGAGTTAAAGTTGTGAATTATGTTATTGTTGTTATTATTATGTTAAAATTATGGGATTATAAACTCCCATGAAGAATGAAGGGGTTATGGTCAATGCATTAGGAAAGAGTAGAATGAGTTTGAACTGCTTATAACGCTGCAAAAGCAACCAGCTCTGTCTTTTCACTCATCGAAAGATGGCAATTGGGTACAGCTCCTTAAGTTCTTCTTCCCTCTGCTTCAAACGATCATGCTGTGGACATTTTGCCCATAATCGGTGCTCTTTCCTTGTTTTGTGGTTGCAGCCTGGAGGTGACGTTGCAGAAGCGCAGTGAGGGAGCGCTGTGGCCGGAGCTGGTGATGGGCGATCGAAGAGGAGAGCTGGTGATGAGCGATGAACAGACGGCTCAGATCCACGAGCGGCTCAAACACCTCACCTCAGAAGACCTGGTGAGAAGCATTTGAATGAGCTAATGAAAACAGTATCATAATCAGGGTGTCTTCGGATAGTAATGTTCAAAAGTAAAATGTTTAGGTACCATACTTTGTTACATTTTACAGTGGACTACATTTGAGAGCTGGTTTTTGCCCTTTCTACTCCCATACATTTTTAAACTGGACTGAAAAGTAATAGTATTTTTTCTTATGGTTTAAGATCTGTTGAAATGGCTTTATTGTTTTTAGCATGTTTATGGTGACATCTTTGTGGAAATAAAAATAGGCTGTGTAAATGACATGGAAAATTGCTTCTTATGACCAATAATCCGGACAGTTCTCACAATTTAACGCTTTAATAGTTCTCAATCTGTCTGAATTACTTTTTAATCTTAAAGTTATTTTTTAATAGGTGTACTTAAGTAGACTTTCTTAATTGTGATTTGAGTATTTTTGTTGCACTCTTGTACTTCCACCACTTTTTCATGAATCTGCCAAGCCAAATCCTTAGACTACTGTAGAGTACGCTCTCAGCACACGCGGTTGTTGTCTGTTTACTCATAAGTTCACCCTTTGGACCTCTTTGTAGTTTGTAGATTTATATTTCCTCACATATTCCTTCCTCTGGGCCCTCTCAGCGTTCTCTCTGCTCCGTCACAATGGCCTCTCAGCTCCTTCATCTGCCCCATCGTATTTTTAGCCTCTGCCTCTTCATTAAAACCAGGGCCCACTTTAGACCCGGCTCTTTTACATGTTGATCAATGCAAATTAATTCCCCCGTGTGGCCTCTCTCTGTCGCCGTGCCAGGTCGCGACTTCGGACTTGGACAAACCGGCCTGTAACTCTCAGGATCTGGAGGACTGCGATGGCTTCCCCGATGACTGCTCCAGCCTGGTTCACTTCGACGGGGAGACGCTGAAGTCTACTCGAGTGGTGAGTCAGTCCTCTCCCGCTGGACCTGGTATTTACAGTGAGCGCGGTGTTCAAGTTCAGTACGCCAAGCGCTTCACCCGACTGACTTAAAGCCGCTCTGCTGTCGCACAAGTGGATTCATTCGAGGGAAAAAAGAGAAATAAAAACAATAATGTTTTTCTCACAGAAACGCACACAAATTACAAATTGACTCTGATACAAAAGAAAAGGCCAGACTACAAAATAACCTGATTTTCAACCTTTTATAATAGTAGTAGTTTCTTTAGAATTACATGTGGTCTTATAATTGTTCTGATTTACCTGTAGATCTGCAACTATTCAGGAAAGGTTGAACTTCGTCCTATTTTTGTGGTTGTTTTTAGTGTCGAAACTTGGTCAAATTAAGGTCTAGTTTCGATACATTTATGTGAGATGCTTTTCAAGGTTCAAGGCACTCAAGGTCAGCAGTTACAGTTCAATAACAATTGTAGAAATATATATATATTGACGGAAGAGTTAGTTAAAGCAGTCCCACGAACTTGTTTAAATAAAGTTTAAGCAAGTTTAAGTAAACAAAATGCCGGACAAATTGGCAAAACAAAAACAATCAATTCAAACTAAATATTCAACTAATCTTGTCATAAAGTACTGCTCACATTTGGTACCGCTGTTGTAGTGACAAAATGAATGCGTTTTTATATTATTATTATTATTTATGCTATTACTACTGTTGTTTCATGTTGCACATTAACAACAAGTCAGTCAACCTTTTTTCTCTGATTCTGGTTCGAGTATATTCATGGGTTTCAGAATGAAGAAAAGTTCGGACTGCAAATTCTAAACAAATTATTTTTAATCTTTTCAATGGCCAACTCTCAAAATGGCACCATGCAACCAGAAGATGAAACCCATGAATGTTTTTTTTGTCCAGAAATAAAGCGAGGGAAAAGCTGAGTACAAGGGCTCGGGCTTGTCCACACGTTCACACGGAGATAAACCAGACTCTTGGTAACGTTTTGAACACACTTCTCATCTCTACCTCTGCTCTCTGTGTCCTGCGTGTTTTTATGGATTCTTGTACAAATGTATTGACGTCATAAAAGGGCACCTGCAGTTTCAGAGAGGCGCAGGTTATTACAAAAGGAACACGGGCGTTGTACTCCTGCTCAGTGGGTCGTGGCACCAAATTTGGTTGCGTGCATATCTCAGAGCCAAACTCCATATCTCATTGCAGATACAGGAAGTTGGGAATGGGAGAAAATGGGAATTAAAAAAAGAAACGGATCCAGAGCTAAACGTACAATAGAAGAACAAAGGGGTGGACCCGGTGGGCACTTTTGGGATTATTTCGACGACTATCTACATATGATGTAAGGCAGAAGAAATGTGCTAAACCACGCCTGTAAATGACTTTGTTGGGAGATTTAGGTGTTGAAGTGAATGGACTGGAAGTAACGACGGACATACTGAAATATCACTCTCTACCCTTGTTTTTAATTAGTATAAATTTATTTCTCTCCAACAAATGGCAATATTATCAAATTTTTGATATATCGCTCACTTCTGACAAAAAGAGAGGCAAAACAAGAAGAAAAAAAATGTTCCACTGTATGGCATTAAACAAAATCTTTTAGAACAGAAAAAAAACCAGATCTGACCTGTAACTTGACATATTGGTCTCACCGACTTGTCCCAACGAAAATGGATACGGCAAGTTTAGTGCCGTACTGTGAAACATTCTAGGCAAAGCAGTCACTCCACTACAAGAGACAGTCTAAAAAACATTGAACTTAAACTAGTACTATCAAATTGCTAAAAGTATAAGGGAAGATTCTAACGGGATCTCCTGCCATACTTTAAATAGTCTGCATTGTCCCCTTTCCCTGTCTCTAAATGTCTATTTGTTTTGTTGAGATTGTTTGAAACACACCGGGCTTGTGAATTCTGCTGCTCACGAATGTATTCTTGTGAGTGACTAATCAAAATGACCTTGAATGACAAATTGGTTGCAGCTGGAAATAAGTTCAAATTCTTAGGAAAAAGGTCAGCATGAAATAAGTCTTGAATAATATGAATAAGATATCCCACAAAACCACACAAACAGAAAATACAAAAGTTAATTTAAATCCTAGTGTCTTTGCTTTGTCAGAGGTGGAGACACATTTGAATAAGAGCTGCTGAGGATAGATGACCTTTTTACTTGATTGTTGAGAGGGAGATGAGCTCATTTCTATCTGTGATCTGTGTTTAACAAAGGGAGCACGCTTTAATTTGTGAGAATGAGTCGCCTCCTTTTCTGTCAACGCTTTGAGTCTGCAAATCCTCAGGCTTTTTTCCAACAAATGTGAATATCAGTCATACATTTTCTTAATTCTATAGTGGAAAAATCATGTTTTTGTCATAGTTGAGATTGTTTTGTGGCCTTTATTCATGTTATAATAGTTATGCCATGTTGTGCTTTTCCATTTGTGCTACAAGCCATTGTTGTTTTATAAATGTTCACTCTGAGCTGCCTGCCGGTCTTCATGGGCATGTGGGCCTTGAATGTTCCACAGTAGGGGGCCAATCTTGCATTTATGCTGCTTTCAAGTTGTGGATAAATACTACTGACCAAGTGGAAGTTTCAATGAACACTGCACACAGTCATTTGCTCTAATCCAGGGGTCGGGAACCTTTACCACTCAAAGAGCCTTTTGGACCCGTTTCACACAGTAAAGAAAACATTGGGAACCACAAAACCCTTTGAAATTTTAAAATGAAATAACACTGCATATATAACGTTCTTTTGTTTTTTTGCCTTTGTGCTATGTTTAAACAAACTATAATGAGTTACATTTATTAAATCAATGAACGACTACATAGAAACTACATTTCTGCGTGCAACAAAAAAAAATTGACTTTGATAAAAAGACGTTGGGTTGAAGGCTAAGTAAAATACTCTATTGTCTATCTGAGTCCTTGTAGTAATGAAAAAAACGCTGAACTTAAGTTATCCACTGGCAGCAAACAAGCCGTCCTCTCTCTGTGTCCCGTCATCCTTTTACTGGTGCGGAGCAGTCGGCTGTCAGCCTGAACAATAACATTTCGATTTCACTGAACGATGAAAAAATATGAATATATGCAAAATAATAGGCAATTAAAATATTTATCATACTTGGTCAATATGATTTCTGCCCCTGAACCTCCGCGCACAGCATCTGCACATCGGGGCTGTTTGCCGTCACCTTCATCTTCACACAGGATTGTAAACTGTCATATGTGATCCGTTTGCCATGTTTCGTTTTAATAAAGTTTCTGTTGGAGAACACCTGCTCACATAGTGGGATCCAAAGATCGACAGGACTCCGAATGCATACTTTTTCATGTTCACATAAATGTCGGTGCGTTCCGAGTTTCGAACAAAGTTTGTCTGGTTTGGGGAGATTTTCAATATCCCGCCATTTTGATTCCGAGCAAGAACAGTCTTCTGACGTGAAACATCTTCAAGGTCCGCTGTCAAGCGCCTGAACTTGGACACCCACATGTCTTGTCAGCTAGTTCGGCCAGTTCCATCTCAAGATCAGGTGGGCTCACACCTGGAAATGCTGTCATATTCAACAGGGATGGATCGAGGCTTAGGGGAGCGACGAGGAAGGATAATTATTTTTTTTCCCTCTGAACTCACGGAATCGTTTCCCAATGTTTGCAATGCGATGCCTGCAAAATGTAAATACTCCAAATTCATCATGTGAGCTTTTCTCTCAAACTGTAGAAGTGTGTGTGTACCTTTTTGTAAATCTCTGGCTGCACTGTCAACTTGCGCTCGAATGCCAAAACCTCGTCCAACATGTGCAGGGCTGTGCTTCCTTTACCCTGAAGATCTGTGTTCAGCGTGTTCAGGTGCACTGTTATGTCAACCAAGAAGTGTAGCTCTTCCAGCCACTCTGACTGTTCCAGCTCAGGAAATGTGAGCCCTTTGCTACCCAGGAAGGTTTTCAATTCTTGCAGACATGCGGTAAAGCATTTCAGCACCTCGCCTCTGGAAAGCTACCAGACTTTGTTGTGCAGCAGGAGATCAGAATACGTACCAGCTCGTCCAGTAACGAACGGGACCGACTGTGGCCTTTCGCCATTATTTTACTGACAATCTGAATGACAACATTCATTACTTCTGTGCATTCCAAGGGAAATGTTTGAGCACACAGTGCCTCTTGGTGCAGGATGCAATGAAAAGCCAGCAACTTTCTGTCCAGCGACTTTTGCAGTAAAGCCACAAAGCCCTTGTGCGCTCCCGGTAATACTCTGTGCCCCGTCTGTACCCACTGACACCGAGTTTATTTCTTTGGCTCTTAAACAATTCAAGACAGCCTGACAGTCGTCCTCCCCCCTTGTTTGGCCTTTTAGTGGTATCAACTCAATCATTTCTTCCTGTGGCCCAGCAGTTTACATACTGGCAGAACAGCGCTATTTGTTCAATATCACCTTTGTCTTTAAATTCATCACAGGCAATTGAGTAGGCCACAGCTGAATTGATGCCTTTAATTTGCTGTCTGGTGATGTCTTCTGCCATTATTATGGTTCTGTCTTTGACAGTCTTTGCAGAGAGGGGCATTTCCCTGATTTCCTCACAATTTCACTCTTTTTGAAGTCTGTGAATAGATGTTCTGAAATCTTAATGAAAGATTGTTTTAGAAATGGTTCATCTTTGAACGGCTTTCCGTGCTTGACTATTTCCTGAGCGCCAACAAAACTAGCATGTATTTGAATTTGCTGATTTCCTCCACTTCTTGAAGTGCAGTTCCGAAACAGCTTTTTTTACTCATCTCCATCCGGATATTTTTGAGCAAAGGCTGCGTGTTTATTCTGGAAATGTCTTGCGACATTTGACTTTTTGTTGTTAGCTAGTTTCTCATTACATATTGAGCACAATGGTAAACCAGTCTCGTCAGCAGTGAAAGCAAATGAATCTGCCACGTAGTATTGAACGTATTAAATGAATTCTCCATAGTTGGCCTACGTGGGGTCAAAAAGTTCAAGAAACCGCATACTGGTGGGTGTTGCAAGTGTATTAAGTGTATTAAAAATATTTTAACACGTTTTATTTAGATGTTACAAGGTGGCCATCCTCTTCATAGAATTACATTCTGTAAATGAACTAACTAACATACATTAATTAAATACTTCAAAAGCTGAGCCGCATCAGAGGAATCAAAGAGCTGCATGCGGCTCCTAAGCCGCGGGTTGCCGACCCCTGCTCTAGTCGAAGAAATGAGAATTCTCGAAGCGGCACAAACGAGCCGAGCTGTGACAAGATTAGATGAGAAAAATTTGCGAGATATTTTGTATCAAGTGAACGTTGAGCTTGGGGAAATACTGTGAGAATCCTTTCTGCTCAAAATGTCGAGTCACAAACCGATACAGTGTTGAGATCTTACCTGACTAGAGCTCGTAGAAGACGTAGAAGACCTATTCGTATTTGGATTTATGATAGCGGGATTCCTTCTAATTGGGCTTGGAGTCTCCTTGGTCTATTGGAAATTAGGAAGACAGGAAAATTCACTCAGTTACTGTCTGACAACAACAAAAAGGAGTTTGTGGAATTGAGTGAAAGGATCAAAAGACTCGAACAGAGACTTGAGTACGGTCTGGCACAGCTCGTAGAAGTGAACAAAAACATCTTAGTCAGGTCTTCAGAGATGCAGAAGATGATAGCAGGACGTGATCAAGAACAGTGAACTTTTTGTAAGATGGAGTAACTCAGTGGTACAAACGGATCGCTACACAGAGGACCAGAAATTATTGGACTATTTGATCTGTCAAATTACTGATCAAACAAATGTATTCAAAAGTATTTTTTTTACCCCTTATGTTCCAATTCTCCCTGCTCCTTTCCCTTATCTTTTCTTTGCCTTGAGACCAGCTGGAGAGCCAGTGAAACCGGCGAAACCAACGTATTCATAATATGTGTTGTATATTGTGTATCATTGTCATGCTTATGGCTGAAACTGTATTTCATTTTCCTTGAGTTCAAGTTCCCCAGCAGGCGCCGCTCGGCTGCCCGGGTGGCTGATGCTCTTATGCATGTCTCTCATGTCCCATCTGTCATCAGATCACGTTCCTAGGTTGTGAATTTTCACTGACAATGGCAATAAATATATCCTGAGTCCTGATTCCTGGTAAGTCTGTGGTGGCATCACCTGCTTGTCTCCATGTAACCATTTTAAGGCTAAGGACACATTTTAGACATGTTTTATTTTTTTACCAGCAGCAGATTGGACTGGTGTCCTGTTTGATCTTTAGCACGTATTTGAAACCCTTTTTTACACAAACTAGATTTATTGAAAGGCCTTCACCCATAAGGTTCAGTAATGTAAAAATGGACCTCCATAAGAACTTGATACCATATCGATAACAACAATTGTGGTTTCGCCCATCCCTACTGTTAAGGTTTGTCTTGTGTACCAAACCAAATGGTTTTAAATGTAAGTTGTAGAAAGTCAACCTTCCAATGCTGTCTACAAGGCAACTCTTTCTGACCAACCCTACTCAACTATATATTACACTGAAGCCTCTGTTTGATTAAGTAACATAAACATGCCAATGAACGTTGTTCGTTGTCATTGAGTTTTGAGGGAAGCATTAGCCCATATGACGAGACCTGTTGGAGTTACATTTCGGTTGCACTTGTAGTTTTTGTGTAAAATTTTGCTCCTTGTAAACATCGCTGATTACACAATCTCTCTTCTGTTACAAGTAAACATTTTAGTCCATTTTTATAATTATGAAATATATCCTTTCAGAAAGAGTCAGTGTGATGAGAAAGAGCAGGAGCCCATTCATTTGGTGTCACACAGTTCAGATCCATTATGGCTGTTTCATGTCCACTAAATCATTTCTGTTTTCATGCCCCTAAAATTACCGCAGTCACCCTTTGATTTTAATGAAAGGGATATAATGGCTATTTTGTATAAGGTGCAGTGTTTTGCTCTGAATTAAGATGAACAAATGGACTTTAATGTTTCTGTGGATAACACTACTGCTGCTGGACTGGGCTGTGGAAGGACTCGGCACATGTTTGTCCATGTGAGACAAGTCGTACTGTGTGTGTATACATGTATGTATAATATATATGTAATATTTGTATGTTATGTATATGTGTTGTGTGTGTGTGTGATATATATATATATATATATTATATATATATATATATATATATATATATATATATATATATGTGTGTATATGTATATGTGTGTGGTGTGTATAGTATGTGTGTCGTGTGTATATGTGTATATTGTGTATACGTGTATGTATACATGTATACCATATGTTTACATGTGTGTATATATGTGTACGTTGTGTGTTATGTATATATGTATAAGTGTGTGTACATGTATATATGTATACATGGTGTAATACATGTGTGTATACATGTGTGTATACATGTGTGTTAATACATGTGTGTATACATGTGTATACATGTGTGTAATACATGTGTGTATACATTGTTGTATACATGTGTGTATCATGTGTTATACATGTATACATGTGTGTATACATGTGTGTATACATGTGTGTATACATGTGTTATACATGTATACATGTGTGTATACATGTGTGTATACATGTATACATGTGTGTATACATGTGGTTAAACATGTATACATGTGTTATACATGTGTGTATACATGTGTGTATACATGTGTGTATACATGTGATACATGTGTGTATACATGTGTGTAATACATGTATACATTATACATGTTGTGTATACATGTATACATGTGTGTATACATGTATACATGTGTGTATACATGTATACTGTATACATGTGTGTATACATGTAATAACATGTATACATGTGTGTATACATGTATACATGTGTGTATACATGTGATAATGTATACATGTTTATACATGTGTGTATACATTGTATGTGTTATCATGTGTGTATACATGTATACATGTGTGTATACAGTGTGTATACATGTATACATGTGTGTATACATGTACATGTATACATGTGTGTATACATGTGTGTATACATGTGGATACATGTGTGTATACATGTATTAACATGTGTGTATACATGTATACATGTGTGTATACATGTGTGATACATGTATACATGTGTGTATAATGTGTGTATATGTATCATGTGGTGTATACATGTGTGTATACATGTATACATGTGTGTATACATGTGTGTATACATGTGTGTATACATGTGTGTGTATACATGTGTGTATATCATGTGTGTATACATGCTGTGTGTATACATGTGTGTACATGTGTGATACATGTATGTGTGTATACATGTATATTAGTGTGTATACATGTATACATGTAGTGTGTATACATGTATGTGTGTATACATGTATACATGTATGTGTGTATACATGTATACATGTATGTGTGTAACATGTATGTGTGTATCAGTGTTGTTATGTGTGTACATGTATGTGTGTATACATGTTGGTGTTGTATACATGTCATTGTGTATACATGTATACATGTGTTGTATACATGTTACATGTTGTATACATGTATACATGTGTGTATACATGTATATTGTGTATACATGTAGCTGTGGTGTATACATGTATACGTGTGTGTATAATGTATGTGTTTGTTACATGTATACTGGTATGTGTGTATACATGTTGATACATTATGTTGGGTATACATGTATACATGTGTGTAAGTTGTATGTGATACATGTGTGTGTGGTATATACATGTGATACATGTATCATGTGGTGTATGTATACATGTATACTGTATGTATGACATGTTTGTGTGTATACATGTATAACATGTATACATGTAGTGTGATACATGTATACATGTATACGTGTGATAAGTGTGATAATGTATACGGGTATACATGTATTACATGTACATGTGTCGTATATTCTATACATGTATACTGTGTGTTACATAACATAGTATACGTGTGTGTTATGTATACATGTAATTACAGTAACGTGGATACTTATGTATAAGTATACGTGTGTAATATATATGTATTCGTGTTGTATACGTTGTGTTATATATGTATACATGTGTATACGTGTGTTAATGTATGTATACATGTAATCCGTATATTTTGTCACTATAAGGCCAGCACCTAGATTATAAGGCGCACTGTCAATGAATGCTCTATTTTTGAACTTTTTTTTTATATATAAGCGCACCGGACTATAAGGCATTAAGCTAAACAAAACAGTCAGATAAAGTCAGTCAGTCAAGGCTTTATTAAACGCATTCACAATACTCTTGACATTGTTCAAACTTTAATGAGCAGAAATCTGCAAATAACTCCAATCCTTGTTCAATGGAAACACGTTCTGACACAAGTGATACGCTAAATCAAACGTTGGCATATTCACATAACTCAAAATTGTCAGTTAACAATTACGTAAAATAAAACACAATACACTCACTTTTTCAGTTTAATCCTCGTCCACAAAATACGTTCAAATTCCTTTACACACACTGAATATTATGGTGAAGCACAGTATTACGCTGCGACGCTCCTGGCTACGGTAGCCGTAATGCTGCAAGCGGTGCGGCTTTGTAGTTTACCAAAGTCGTAATAAAACATTTTTGACGGATTTTTGAGCGCTGTGTACCACATAAATCGGTTCGAGGTCAGTAAGCACAACCAGAATTAATCATATATAAGGCGCACTGTCATTTTTGGAGAAGAAATAAGGTTTTTAAGGTGCGCTTATAAGTGCGGAAAATACGGTAGTATATATGGTGTGTGTATATTTGGTGTGTGTGTGTGTGACAGTATATAAATGTGTGGTGTGTGGTGTGTGTGTGTGTGTGTGTATATATATATAATATTATATATATGCACACACATATATACACAACATTTTAATATATTAATATAATATTATATATTGTGTGCGCAGCGCGCCTCTTTTTTTGCCTTTTTGCTATCTGAGAAACCCCTCCTCCTAGACGCGATTAAATAGCTTATTGATATAATAGTTTTTTTTGATCCAGATGCCCTTATGTCACTAGGATGTCTGATATAAAAATTCTATTGTGAGAAAAAAACACGATAATGTTTATTATTCAAATTATTTATTCCTCAGTTTGTGACCAGCTTTAAGTCAACTTTCTGAATGAAAAAAATGGATAAAAGCAGCTAGATAATTTTTTTTTACATTTTCATTGAAGTAAAAAGTTTGCTAAAAGGATTATTATGTTTTAGTTCTTGCGCTTATTATTGTGATATGAATAACACGATTATCAGTTGATAATTCTCACTGCCCGCTTCATTTTACGTGGTGGAACTTGGACAATAGTATTTGGATATAGTTGTCACAAAGCTATGCTCAGGTGAAAACGCTGGAAGAGGCGGTGTCTTTGGGGATGGGAGGCGTCACTCGGCAGTAGTTTGGTGTCAGCAGGCAGCGTTTTTTCTTCACACAGGACCGTTTGGTGGACAAATGTGCCGTTACCATCAGAACCACACTTTTCTGGGGCAATTATGGATCGTTTGAAGGAGCCCAGGTTCAGAAAGACTGTCAATCTGTGCTTTCAGATTTACTTTTGAAAACGCTACGACTCCCTGTTAAATAAAAACGTCTAGTCTAAAAAATGTCTAAAAAGGATGAGTTTACATTTTGAAATTAGTTCATTGTAGTTGTGCTTCAACACATATGACATAACCTGTTCCGTTCTCCTTATTTCCTCATTTTGAAGTTGTCCTTGGAGTTCTGTATTGAGTTCAGAGTCTCGGAGTTTGACATTTTCAGCTCAGACATCTGAAAACATCTGCTTTTGTGCCTCTCACATCCGGAGCCTCGGCGTATAAAAGAGAAATGTGTCATTTCCTTTCAAATGCTCAGTCCATCTCCTCTGCCGTGTTTGTGAGGAAGAGACCAGCGACAAATGCTGCTAATGGACTGAGGGAGGAAAAGACTAGAACTAACATTGGTTATTCACTTTTATGGGAGACAGGCTTCAATGTGTGAGGTGGAACTATTAAATAAACTGGTAATAGCATGAGATTTAAAAATACAGATAGATTCCTCTAAAAACCGAATAATTTTGTATTTTATTTGTAAAGGGACGATACATATTAGTAATGGTGGTAGTAGTAGGTGTTGGATTTAAAAAGATACTCAAAGCACTTTTCATTGCTCATTCAACACCATTGAAGTGTCTTTCTTCCTAAGGACACGACAACGGTAGGCACTGAGTCAATAGCCAAACACTGATCCACTATTGTCCCGATAATAGTATAAATATTATACTTTATATTTATCTATGAAGTCCCATTGAGATTCAGAGGGAGAGACCTGAACAAAGGTAGCAGCCATCACGACACGGTACAAAAGTCACCAAACGATCGCGTCTCTCAAGAAAAACATGAACATTTCTCAGTCAGCAGGCTTTTTACAATTTACTTCTCAGCTGCTCAAGTGACACTTAAGATTCCAGTTGAAGACCTCTTTGCAAATCATTCCAAGACGACTGTACGGAGGTGAGAAAAAGCTCAGTGAGGCACCGGGGCACGTCGAAAACCTGAGCTGACGTCGTCTTTTCTGTGAAATGCCAGTGATGTCCAACTAAATCCTAAAGAGTGCACTGACGAGTGAGGGACTTGGCATTAGTGATAAACGGAGAATAATAGTGTTTGGTATTTCTGAAAAAAACTGTAAAAAAAAAAAGAACTCATTGTAAAGTAAGCAATATCGGCAATGTTTTGTCTAAGATTTACAATGAATTAGAAATGCTATCCTTCTGATAGACAAATGATGTGATAAATACATTTTAATTTTGTGCAAGTGTTTAAGTACTATAAAAAGATTATATTATTTCTTGTCAATATGGTCCTGTAATTTTAGACCCGTCACTCTCTTGGACTTTTGCCTGCCATATGTTTCCCAGTTAATTATTCCAGTCTCAGTATAAAGCTGCTCGCACACCTTCATATTACAGCTGTCTGTGTGTGATAAATCTAAGTTTAAAAAAGCACTTGGAGAAACTCTTATCTAAAGATGTTGACATTCGGCCTAATCAGAAAATGAGAAAATTAACAGCCTTCAAATACTGTGAAGAGCAGGCGGTTTATTTCACATCCAAAACCACTTCAGTCCAAACAGATTTATAACCCGAGCTTTTTAAGACTTGCACAAGCTTTCAACCTTCAAATACAGCCTTGTAGCCATAAGAAATAGTGGGCGATCTGCCAGTCTAGAGAGCTTTTTGTACAGTGAATAAACGCTTTATTCTGTTTTATCCCGTTTACATTAACCGTCTACTCTTCCTATTGGTCCATTTCTGCCATGGTCTGGTTGACTGACAGGCAAATTTATCCAATCACAGTAAGGTGTGACCTCCTATGGCAATATTGGTATTCATTTATTTGAATTGGGACAGGGCATATTAACATGCTTCATGTTGGTACAATTTAGTAAATATATTAATTTCACAGGCATTTCACAATCTAAACTATAATCCTTACTGTCAGCCCTAATTTTTTTTTACACTGCATCGCCTTAGATTACTATCTGACACCAGAAAAGTTGCATAGTGGACATTTTAAAATGTTAAAATAATTCAAATAAAATTACATCTTAATTGGAATTAAAGTATGATAGTTAGTCTCAAGGTCTTAATTCACAATCTAAGATAAAAACAGATTTAGATCTTTTTTCTGTTCTTATGATGAACGTTTATTCAGTTTTGAGGTTGTATTTTCCAAAGCATTTTTTCTTCATGGTCGCTGGCCAATTACAAAGATTGCACAAAAACTAATCTCCTGAATGATTTCTTAAGGTTTTTGTTTTGAAGGCTTGCATCGTGCGGCGTCATTGACTCATCAGTGATTTGCATCATATTTTACGTAAAAACTTTGATTCATTCTTGTTTTGTTGGTGCAGAGAAACTAATAAACAAGATCAATGGACATTGGCTCTTAGCTGTAATGAAAAATCCCTTCACTGGGGTCTCTGGAGAAATATTGTCTGGCAATTTGCAAATATTAGCCATAATATTATGACCACACTCAAGTGAAGTGTAGTCCTCTGCGTAGTCTATTCAGAGCTAATAATGCCGAATACCCCGCTCTTCCCGTCGAGACCAAAATTCAATAATTTTGACCAAGTCAAGGAATACGACTCTTTACATTGGAATTGATGATGTGATTCGCCGAGGTTTCCTCAAGACAATCAAGATGGTGTGTGTCAGAGTCTTCTTCTACACCTCTTTACTGGAGTATCTTTTGAGAAATAAACACCTACCATACAAAAGATGTTTCTTGATTGAATGAAAAGGTTTTCAGATTGTTGAACGTGTGTCTGATATTTTACTTCAGTATCCACCCAAAATCTGCAAATGCTGAACCATATCATTTCTATTAGTGACGAGCTGACTGCAGCAGACTACGCCATACTGGATCTATCAAACGGCTTTTCCATTGCTTTTCGTAGACTTACAAACTGAAAGCTCTAAATCACCAAAAACTGATTCAACACTGATCATTTTGGCAGTTAATGCATGGTTCCTTTTGGAATTTACCTTTTTTTTTTAGTTTTTCTATATGTATACAAATAATACCTGGATTGGATGTGCTGGACACTGTCGGTTTTCAGCGACCACCAATATTTGAAGCTGATTGGATGAAGACACAACTGCGGAACAAGCAGAGAAATCAAACAATTTAATACAGTTTAGAAAAAAGCAGTGACATCTTCTCCCTCCACAAATGCACAAAGCACCTCTGTGCATGTATAAGTGTGCAGTTTTCTGCTTAAAACAGGTCATAGAACATTGTTGTTTAGTTTGTTTGGGCACGCACCATTTGTGTCTGCCCAAACCACACTGCTGCGCTGTGATTGTCCAGTTCATCCATACCACTGGTCATTCCAGGGCCCAATCTCAACAGGTAGGTCAGAGTCTGGCCCATTGTGTATGGATTATTGTGAGAATGCTGTCTGGGTTTACAGCAGTGTTGACAAAGACAACACATATGTACATGCGAACATACAGAGAGAGATGTAGGCTTGTGAAGATTACCCTAATTTAATCTTAATCGACTTAGATGGTCAAAGATGACTTGATGACCAAATGGTCAATGTGTTTTGTGACGTCAATAGCAATGTCCTTGCCTCAGAAGTGTTGACGGAGGGAAACGCATAAATGAGAAAAATGCCATTTGTGTTTCTGTATGTGTACAAGACGGTTTTATCCGATGAGAGACGGTGAGTTTCGCCTGTCCCTGTAGCGGTACACAAGCGGCGCTAGCTCTACACTTTTCGGAAGATCTAGGAGAAATCATATCTAAGTTCGTAAAGCCTGTGCTGTTGCCCCAACGAGAAATCAATTTAATCCAAAATGATGAAAAAAAATTTAATAACCCTTGACAAACTTTAATAGTGTCTATTACTATTTGAAAATTAGTGTGTTTATAAGAGGCAAAAAAAAAGACTAAGATACTTAGATCACATTTCAGGGGACATTCTCTACTTTTTTTTTATATTTTTTTATATTTAAAAATGTTTTGCTTTATTGCCGACGGTCCTCTTTTTGTTTTTTTTTTTTTTTTTTTAATGTTTTGCTTTATTGCCACGCTCTTTTGAGATACCATTTGAAACCCAGATGATCGCTTGAACCCATTGCCCACTCGTGTCTCTCTCATCCTTTCACTGCAGTTGTTATCAGGAATTCTGAATGAAGTCCAAGTCGAGTGTCAGTAAATGGGATTTGGAGTGTGGGGCGGCCTGTCATCATTGTGAAGCCATTAGAAACACAGAGAAGCAAAAATGGAGAGAGAGGACAAGGAGTGTTTTGAGTGAAGAGTGAAGAGGGCGCAGAGGTGAAGATTGGTGTCAGGTTGAGAAATGTTCCCTCAGCTGCAGATGGAGATAATGGCTCCATATCAACTGCCAAATGGGACTTGAGTTTGCAACATCACACCGGGGGAAGTCGGAGGGGACGGCATGTCTGTCTATGGAGGATCCACAGCTACCATGGTGAACATTTGCAGATGCATTTCACAAAAGTTTTTAGATGGTCTAAAAAGTGAGGAAAGCCTGTGATCAATATGGGCATTCATGCCATTTATTTTATTTGAAATGGACTTGTTTAACTCTGCTCCTCTCCCTCCTCCCCCACAGGCTCCGTGAGTCCATCTCCCCCCACCATGTTTAAATACAAGGGGCAGTGGGATCAGCAAGCAATGTTGGGAAGCAATAACTTTCTAGCAAAGCGAGGTCAAACTAAAGCGTTATCGGCAGACGCATAGTTCCATTCAGCTTTCCGGGGTGTCTGTGTTGAATAGACTATTATTTATAATTAATGACATACATATTGCAGAAAACTCTTGATGGGAGACAGAAGTGCATTTCTGATGTAACTCTTGCTTATACAGAGTCGGGAACACTTCCTGGAGGAGGTGGTGTCACAAAACCTACGCATCAGATTTGTCTGTGGGTGCAGACGTTGCCTCACCGAACTCTAAACTCTCCGTTTCAAATGATTAATTTTGCTAAATGCACATATGATTAAAAAAAACTACATTGGGATGTGTTTTTAAGGTACAATTAACACGACTAGAAGGTTAGAAACTCAAAAAGTAGATTTTTATTGTCAAACTTGAGTAAAAGAGCTTCAGACTGAGCTGAGATTTCCTGAATTGTTTTAGAATGTTAAATTATCTGATCGAAATCAGAACTTGACCACATTATATTCAAAGAAACAACTGAGGTGATGTTGAAAATAATCTCATATTGTCTGGTATGAAAGATTTTAACCTCTACATTTAAACTGATTGGTTTGCCCTGTACAAGTGTTATTACAATTTGAATAAACATTTCCACATGATCATGCTGTGCTTTTAATGGCTTAACTTGCACCAGGAACAAAAATCAATGTAAGGCAAATTATTCCAAGCAACAAAGAAATGAACACAGCTGACAGCAATGAGTTATATGTTGTATATTCTGTGATGGTTGAAGTGCCTCTGAAAGAAGAAAACAACAACAACATATATGATTAAATATGAGGGAAGGGGAAAAAAACAATGTACATTTTCTTCATTGTCTCGTCGACCTGCCCTGACGAAACCGTGCCATCGTCTGGAATTTTGCGTTTGTGAAATATGTCTGTTGTCTGCACTTCAAAGCTTGTACCTGACACTGTCCAAGCTAAAAGAGGCTGAATTGTTTTCCAGCTGAAAAACAGAGGTGTTTTGTCAGAAGAAAAATAGTTTCTCTTGAATTGGTCCAAATTGCTGAGTATTTCAAAGGTTTGTGAAAACTAGTGGAGAAAGATTGATGTGAAGAGAGAAAATGTGACAAATATTAAATAAATAGAGGCTAATTTCAGCGTCAGGGAGAATAACTGTTTGTACAGAGGAGATTTATAATGTGTAAATACCTCATCGATCACAAACGTTTGCAGCTCTGGCTTCAAATGAATACTTTTATTCATTTCCTTCAGCCATACACAAACAAGTAGTTAAAATAACCATTTTTCATTGAGCAAACCTTCAGAATATTTGTAAATCATATAGTTTGGTAGTTTGTTTACTGTCTACGGGTGAAGAGGGGAGTGAGACATTCAACGTATTGTGAAAGAAAATTGAAAAATGGATGATATTGTAATAGTTGTTTTGGAGATGGCAAAAATCATACAAGGCTTTCAAAAGGGCTGATTAAAACGATATGTAATCCTATTCTCCAATAAATATCAAGATACTCATTTTTGTCAATAACGTCCAATCTCAAGTGTCTGAGGCCATCACAGCGTTTGTGACTAACATTCTGGCTGCGCGTGGTGCATTAAAACTGTTGAACGCACGGCTCCTCGTAGTTTTATTCCTTATAATTATAGCCAGAAGCAAAAACAATGGTTTATCAAATTAACTTTATTTTATCATTCATAACATTTGATTTTGTGAAGTAACGGTGATGTGTTTGATAATGGGAAGGAAAGAAAATAGTTTGTATTTTACATGAACAGCTGTGTTTTCCACAGGTGAATTTGGGGAGTCACCAGTACCTGTTCACGGTACAGTCCGACCCAACCCAGATGCCCTGCCTCTGCCTCAGACGCATAATGTGGGAGCACGTGGCCACCTTCAACGCACTCGGTAAATGTGTTTCCTACAAGACATTTTCACCAGATCTGGCATGTGTGTGGTTTCCCAGTTTTCTCTCATTAAAAACACACCTGCAGTTGTTTAGTTTCATTCAGTTCATGTCTTTCTCTCCGTTACATAAGATGATTTCAGTTTTTAAGCAATTAAAACAAGTTTATTCACCTTCGCAACATTTTAATCTCGACACTGTAGACCAATGATTATTTAAAAACATGCCTTTTTTACTTAATATAATTAAATATATATATTATTTATAGCATTCAAAGAGCTCAGAGTAGATGTCTTATTTCTCCGACAGAGCAGAAATCAACCAAAAAATTGTTCGTCTGAAAATATTCTCGTCCAGGATGACCTCAAATGGATAAAGTTCAGCTTTATCTGGGTAAAAACATCTCATTCACTGGCCTGTCTTGTTCTAAACAACTAATTGATTAATCGAAAGAATAATCGCAGAGCCAAAATGAGGGAAAATAAGAACATGTCTGAGTCCACCTCTTTAGCGGTAAAAGTAGTACCACAAAAACTAAGCAGTGATGAGAACAATAACCCCGACCTCTCAGTAGACTAGAACGACGATGCTGTCAGCGTCGAAAGTTGGACCATGACAGAGCGCCCTGACACCCCCATGAACACGGCCAACGCCCCCGGCAAAATCAGCTGGGGCAAGGGAAAGTGGAAGTCTAAAAAGTGCAGCTACTCCTTCAAATGTGTCAACAGCCGGAGGGAGGATCATGGGCCGCTCAGTATAATTGGAACGGCACGCTGCAGCAACAGGGTCACCCTATATGAATGTCACCTTCAAGGAGAAATCCACCTGCTGCAGTCTTGTGTAGACATGTGAAAAGATCATGGCCTGTGGTTTCTGAAACTTTGGATGATTAACTCAGAGAATGCAGAAAGCTATCAGAGGTTCTTATGAGTACGACCCTTCAAAGACCAACAGACCTTTTGTGTCACACAAAATCCACTTCAAAAACGTCTCCACACATGACAGCCATAGAAACCATGTGGAGTCCGTGCGCTGGCTGGGAGACCTCAACCTCGCCAAGTCTTGTGAAAACCATGTGTTTGAAACCAGGAAAGATGTGGGACGACATAGATCACATTAAACCAGTCAAACGAGTCAAACGTGACCATTCTGGGCCGCTTTGATTACAGCCAATGTGACATCTGGTACATGTGCAAGAAGACGCTCACTTTAGGAAACAAAGTTGGGAACCCGTACGCACCGCATCCAACAGACACACCAGTAGTATCATGACACAAAGATTGACTCTAATATCTAGCTGCTATTATCTCTAAACTACTTTTGTACTTTCCATACATTTGCATTTTTTAAAGTTATAGCCTGAAAGCGTGAAGGTAACGCGAACGAATGCTTAATATAGGGCCTTTTAAATTGTTTTGTTACCGCTGTAGATTAAACAAAGGGAATCACTGTCACTTTCCTCCCAATATGATGAAAAGGCATGTGCACAATGTCCTGTATTAAACCTGATGAGTTGCACCTCGGCTCCTGCTTCTGCTTCCGTCACTAACTGCTCTGACATCTTCATTTCTCTCTTAACACAAAGCTTTTGGCCCTCCTGCTCCTCTGACGATCAGCCCGTTTGACAGGGAACAAATTTCAAATGTCACTTGGTCAATTATCTCAGATTCAACAACACAAAATGCGTTTGTTCAGGCTCTCTTTAACACTCATTTTGGTTCATTTTCTTTGACCCTTTAGTTGAATATTCTTTTTGTGGATGAGAAGTAAAACTGCTTTCGTCAGGAGCCAGACCTAGCAGACATTGAGGGATTTCAGTGTTAATTAATCCTCATTGATTCTCTGTGAGCAATCATATACTTTGGGGGGGGGGGCTGCCTGTCTTTTTTTGTTAACAATTATTCTCCCCGGCTTGTTTTAAAAGTGACATGCATTCATAAAATAAGTATTCTAACATTGAATATAGTGCATTAACACCTGCCACTGTTCACTTTCTACACGATTTCCCACCATCTGTAAATGTTTGTGTGAATATGTACGGGACAAGTTTATTTATTTTTTACCTTATTTTATGTGTAAATTCTTAATTTATGCATGCCATATTTGACTCTTATTAATAGAACTATAATAAGCTTTATTGAAATGGTTTTATCTTTTTCTTTAACACCATGGTTGGCCAGGCGACTCGAAACAGAAAATCTCAAGATGAAATAGAGAAATGATGGTGTCTGCTTAATTCAGCGCAGACCAGGCCTGGATCCCTGTATAACAGACAAGAACCGGCACTTTACAGCTCTGCCCTCCGTTCGGCATCTTGGGACCAAAAGTCTCCAAGCACAGTGGTATAAAAACACTACTTTAATGAACAAACTTTAGATTTCACTCATCTTTTTGTCAAATCGTAATGTTTTATTTATTGGGTAATACTTCTAATACTTGTGTACATTATTTTGCTGGACTGGGGGAGCCTTGAGCGCCATGTGTGCATTTGACTTTTATTTTGTATTCTTATTATTACATATTGTCTGATGTTGCATTTTGTCTTTTTGTGTGATGCCGGTGTGGGATGCCATGTCTCGTTTCACTGCAGAACAAATCTACCCGCATGTGCAAATAAACTCACCTCGAGCCTTGATCTCAGTGAGTTTGAACCACTGGTCTACACTTAAACGTACTAAAAACGACATCATCATTAGTCAGTGACCGTCGGTGAGAACAGTTTGAAAATGCATTAAAATCCGGGTCGTCATTACCAAGAATACTGTGGAATACATTGAAATTTGCATACCGCTTAGTATAATCTTATCGCATCAAATTTAACTGATGTTTGCGTTTGTTCAATGTGTTTCCACTTGGCTGTGTTTTCAGCCTGTTGTACCTTTTTGAAGCAATTAAAGTCTCAACTGTGCCTTCTCTCTTTAGTTTACTGTGTTCCATGGAAGGATTTAATCATTCCAAACTCCACTTGCCAGCTCTCTCTAATTAGCTTCATTAGCCAATCTGAACTCTTGTCTCTCCTCAAGGCTACGTCCAGGCGTCCAAACGGGACAAGAAGTTTGCCACGTGCGCTCCAAACTTCTCCTACGCCTCTCTGTGCGAGTGCCTGCGCCGGGCCTTCATCTACAGACAGCCGGCGCCGGTGGAGACGGTGCTTTTCAACAGGCGACAGGGGCGGCAGGTGGGGCAGGTGGCCAAACAGCAGGTCTCCAGTCTGGACTCGGACCGGCCCATCCTGGGATTCAGAGCCACCAACGAGAGACTGTTCCTCCTCACCTCCAGCCACCTGCATGTGCTCAAGGTTAATAATGATTAGACGTTAAAGGTGCTCTGTGTAGACACGCCACTTTCTTGTCTCCCTGGAGATGTTACTGAAATTGCCTGGAATATTCCACTGTATATCATTTCCTGTTGTGAATTAGGCAACATAAGAACAGCATAATTGACCTTAATAAGAGAAACATGATAAAATAAAAAATATAAATACTATATAGTTTGAATTACAACCATATTTCCTTGATGGTTATTTAATTAAGCATCAGATTCTGTCAGTGGCCCAATTCACCAGCACTTGTGGCCCATCTTTCCTGATATCGGGTAAAATGCGCCGCAAAGTGAGACTTGAAATATGTTTTTATTTTTATTTTTATCGTATACTGAATATTTTCCTCTGAACTGAAGTAAACTTGTGACTCATAAAGGATCAAACTGATGTTGACGTTTACATTGGCTGTTTTTCAAAAAGTGGCCCAATTTATCTCACTTTACCCGACCTTCGTTACCCGACCTTCGTAGGTAGGGTAAAGAGACAAGCCACTGAAAGGGGGACACTGTTTAGTCCAATCAGAGAACCATGTAGAAACGACTGTCTGTAATCATCCCAGGCAGTTGTTTGTCTGTTATGGTTCAACACTGGACTAAGTTGAGTTCAAAGCCTCAATGTTAAAAATCGAGTTGATCCCATTTTAAAGGACACATATTATACATTATTTGTATTGTTATTGACCTTTAAACATGACGATTAGATGCAGATGTTGTCTCTTTTTGACCCAATATATCTGTACAGGGGAATTTTTCGAAACTATATGGACAAGTATCAGTTATGGACCAATGAACAGTAATAAATCTATAGGCCAATGTCACAAAAGCACAGACTGTCGTTGGTTTGTTTAAAACTCCACAGTGATGTGTGTTCTCAGATTTAGCAAATAAAACTCTCATTGTGATTCATTTACACGTATGTTTTATTGATCATTAAGTCAGCAATGCTTGAAATAAGACTTATATATGTTTAAAGATGCTTGTTAATCTGCTGTTTTGCCCACTATTTCTTAACCGTTGTGAGATGGGGCAAGTGTTGGGCTCAGCTTTGTGTCAATAGTCATCAAAAGATGCCTTCTATAAATGTCTACAACACAAATTACTCCTGGTCTTTATCCTCAGAGATGTCAGGAGCAGATGAAACCTTTATTGAAACGCATTGGTTTCCATAAATCTCCATAAACGCGTTTGACACCTCAAACCTCACGTCCTGTCAAACCTGATCCAAAGAAACCGAAGGGAATAAACAAGAATAAGCAAATGCCCAAAAATCAGAGCTTCATTTAAATTACTTTGACTGTAATTTTTGCGGCCGTTATTCTTCACCAATGTAGGGAATCCACACAAAAAAAGAACATTTAATGAAACGGGACACAATTACATAGTATGTGCACATTTCAACCTTGATGTAAATTGCTTGTGTTGAAAATGTGAATGTGAGTGAGGTTTTCTTTGACGCCGTGTTTTTACAGAAATGTCAACCTGTCTTTTCATTTCATTGTTCTTTGTGGCCAGACATCTGTTTTTATTCATCATTTTTTTAGTAGATATGCAATTTTTAAGATCGACATTATTGAATTCCTGTGAAAGCATCAGCGCAGTGAATGTGTTAACAGTTCTGTGATCAAGTTTAATCATGAAATGCCAACCTTGTGCACAGTTTTAGAAATGGACTGAGCAGCCTCTGAAAGGTGGAAGTAGACGCAGTATATAAGCTGTTACTTGTTCCGGCCTTTCGCGAACACTGTCACACGTCGCTAGTAAACTGCAGAGACTGTTATCGTTGTAATAAAAGCTCAAAATCACCTACAAACCGGATTCATATTTAGCGCCGCACTCCTGGCATTTGTATTTATTCGCATTTGTCGTATGTTGTAGTAGTAAATGTTGTAGTAGTAAATGTCAGCAAAGGTTAAGACTGTTCTGATATTCGAGCCGTTTGTGCGTTTACATTTGTTTACTTTATTACCAGATACAACATGGCCGCCGATGGCAGGTTTACGTGTCTGGCATGAACCTTTTTTAAAACGCCAAAGCGTGGGTGATGGCCCTTCCAACACGCTTTCATCTGGCAATGTGATACAACAAATTAGGCTTTCTTTTGTGTGTTTGATCAATAAAATGTTTTACAAGACACGGACCACGAACGGCGAATGCATTCTATGGAGGACATTTTGTTTTGCCGATTTACAAGAACGCGATACTGCAGTTGTGCCTTTTCCATCACCGAAACCAATTCCTTTTCACTATTTTCATTTGAAAGCTGCGATCTTGTCCTTGTCATGTGTAACGATACTTTATATTCAGGCACATCCAACAACAACTGCACAGATAAGGAAAATGTCTTGGGACTCGTGCTTCATAAAACCACCTATTGTCAATAATGCAGCGCTGAATATTTCTTTAGCACGTCGGCTTTGTATACGTGTTGAATAGTTTAATCTGAAGCACTGCCCATCTGCTTGGTCCTCCTCTGCGTCTCAGCCCCTGGCGCTCGTGGGTAATGGTCCGTTTGGTGCGGAACAAGCTACGTTCGGCTGTGATTGGATTTCGGGGCGTGTTAAATTGAATGAGAGCACAGTGTCTGTCATTAGATTCTTTGGAGGAGTGAACGAGAGACACGGGGTGATGTCTCCCTGGACCTGATCTGTGATAAAGAATGAAAGCATGCGCCCGGCTGCTGCACCTCAGAGGACAAACTGGATTAAAGATGGATTCTTTTTGCTATTCGGTGCTTTTGACGGTTTAAAACAATAGAAGGACTCAAACTGACCACTGTGCTGTAACAAACCACGTAAATATGGATGCGAAAAGAGCATCTTCAAATAAAAATGTTACTTTAAATGTTATGATAAATGCAAATTGTGAAACCCAAAAGACTTCAAGGTACTCCCAAAACAGCACAAGTTTGTTTCAAATTTGATCATTTTAGCCCTTCTTTCTATGACATGACAATGACAATTTACTTTGTTCCAAGTTTTTAGTCCCATAATTCGGCAAATGAGGCCGTTAATAGCAAGTTTACACAATCACACAATCACTCATTAAATATTAATGCAAAATGGGGGGGAAAAAGATAAATTGGTTTGGAAATCTCTTGGTTTGAAATAGAATCTTAGGATAACATTTACTGCTTATTGCATAGCCACAATTTCTTTCATCAAGTGTAAGACTATCCAAACCTTCATCTTTACTGAATCTGCAATCACGTCTAATGTTGCTCGGTCCACTCAAGAGTAATACAGCCTCAGTTTTAATAAAAAAATTACTCAATAATGTGAGATTAATTGTATTTCAGTACAGGCATGTTTTTATTGCAAATGGGCGCTGCATGTCGGTTTTACAAATGACAAGCTGGAGCAAGGAAACAAAACAGAAAAACCTTTGCCTGGCAAACCAGACCATAGAGCTCATCAGACAGCCCACCTTTTTTGGGACACGCACTTAGTCTGAAAAATGTGCGTTTGATTCTGTTTTACAATGGTTTCCCCTGGTTTCGATATCCAGATTACTTTTGCCTGATGCTACGTTGGGAAACCATCCTCTCAGATAAAACAATAGATTTGTAATCACTGTGGGGCCCATTGAGACGTCTCGGTTCTGCAGGTGTGATGGAGCCTTTTACATGATTAAATTACAGCAAACAGAGGTACGTTTCTCCAGGTCATGGCAAATCGTCACAGCTCTGATTGCACATTATTTGGTAATGAACTCGGCTCCTCTATGGGACAAACCATACAAAACTAATTAGATGGTATTATAGTGAAAATCCGAGGTTAACCACAGCTCCATCAAGGCCTTGTGTGTTCATGTTCATGTGCACAACGTTTTCATTTACTTCAAGGCCGTCTGTTCTAAAATGTTGTTTACTTTGTCATTCATTATGCTCATTACTTGAGGATAAAACTTTTCTGCAGGTAGGATTCTTTAATCACTTTCTTGTCTCCTTAGAGAAGTTAATGCTTTGCCTGGAGTGTACCACAGTATGGCATTAAACATATTTTTCTTGCATTTATTCAATTGCTGTTTTTAGCTCGCGTCTTCACAGATCTGACATGTAACTGGGGGTGTCTCTATGGAGATTTGTTTAATGCTGTATTGTGGAAACGTTACATTCTGCATGATGCTGGCTCTTGTGTGGTAAAACGTTACTGGAGATCTGATTTTCAAACGGTGACAGGAGGAGGTCGGTCTAACTCGTCCTTGGCTCTCACAAACCCTTTGGCACGTCGTTAATATTCACATGTTCATTTTCTGTTTAGAACAACTTTCTTCAAATGGCAAAGTGAAGCAGGCGGGACCAAAGCACAGCCAGAGCCGCTGTCGGCTCTTACTTTCGGGGTGACTAGATATAAATTAGGAAAGGCCTGGCAAGTTTACCGACGGGGCACAATTCGTACACAAAGTAATTCAAAATGCTTCACATAACAGAAAAACACATTACAAACGGATAAAAACATAAATAATCATTATGAAATTCAATTTAAAAAAACAATTGTTTTGAGCCTAGATTTGGACATTGTCAGAGTAGAGGCCTGTCTCGGTCCATGTTTAGTCCTGACTCTGGCACCAGCAGGAGGCCGGTCCATGTTTAGTCCTGACTCTGGCACCAGCAGGAGGCTGGTCCATGTTTAGTCCTGACTCTGGCACCAGCAGGAGGCCGGTCCATGTTTAGTCCTGACTCTGGCACCAGCAGGAGGCCGGTCCATGTTTAGTCCTGACTCTGGCACCAGCAGGAGGCCGGTCCATGTTTAGTCCTGACTCTGGCACCCTGAGGACCAAACATTTAAGCTAATTAAAAGCTTTAAGGAACTGGGTTTATTTATACATATTATAAACATTTTAAGACGTTTGCTAGCGTGCAGCGTTATCTTGCGTTTCTGCCACTCTTCTGGCGCCCGTCCTGCTGTGGTGCAGAAGTAATTCTCCTACTCATGTTTCTGTCTCCGTCTCGTCAAACATCAGCACCATTATCTCACTGATCCGAACTGAGCTTGTTTATCATGGATGCAATGAGGCAGAAAGTCGTCTCCAGCTCCTGCCCCAATCAGAACCAATCATTCAAACACTGATGCAGACTGATGCAAATGCAGGCACAAATGTCTACAATCCAGATCAGATGTGATAAAAACCCCTTAAAGGCGCATTGTGTAAAAAAATAAAATATAAACAATAACCACTCCACTTTTGAACACCAGAGCACTTTTCTACATCTCCTCTAGTGGCCACTGTTCTAATTTCCTTTTGAAGGCTGTGTCCTGGTCCCCCCCTGTATGATAATGAGGGATCCACCTATACCACGTGTGGCTCTTCTGAAGTCATGCCTGCACAAATCCCTCAGGACCATGAAGGACACACCTATTCACCAGAACACACACTTCCTGGTTTGGTGAATGCTGGACATTATGCAATCTAGTGACAAAAATACAATTCCGGTCCAAAACAAAAAATCTAACGTATTTTGAGCACAAATATTATGAGGCATATTAATTCATAGAATGAATACTGCCAAAAAGTTAATTTAATACACCCCAAATTCATTGGTTTAAGGGAATCGAGTATATATAAGATTTATCTCATTCCCCAGTGCCCTTTAATCCCTTTAATCTCTGGAAATGTGATTTCATTTATTTTTTCAACCTCAACTACAATATATAATCCTCTGCTCTGAGTCCCCCACCAACAATGAGCAAGTCCCACTTTTCTGGTCAGATGAGAGGAGCCTGGAGTAGAGCTGCTGTTCCTCCGCATTGCCCTGAGCCAAGTGTAGTGACTCATGGACGTCTCCTGGAGCTGTTCATGTCCCACCTGGAGGAGGTCCTGGAGAAGACCGCCAGTAAAATGTAATGCTCTTTTTGCTCACAGGACGCAAACGAAATGTACTCGCACACAACCATTCACTTTCATTCAAGTCATGTATGTTTATGTTGTGTGTAGGACTCACTTAAGTGCAGAGGGAGCATTTGTGACTCAAAGTACTTCACTTAGTAGCTTATATTGATCTTGTATTCTGTCCACATGTTGTAGCTGTCATTCACATCTTCATCTTTACCTCCCACTGAGCATCTCATAATAACAATGTGCCAAAATATCGCGCACACACACACACGCACGCACTTGACACGAGCACACAGTGATCAAAGACGTCCTCCTTTGTGTGGTCCTGTCGATCTCACATCAGCCTTCAATCAAAATGACTTTGACGGACAAAGCCTTTGTTACTCATGAGAACGTTTGGAAAATTAAATTGTGCACTAATCCACCAGGACCAGCAATTAAAACTTGATTTATCACAGTGACATTTTACATTGGGGAACTGAACTACTAAAGTTTTTCCCCCCTCCAGATTCATAACAAAAGTAAACGCATTTGATATTATTTTGTGCTCTGGTGAGTCTGTCTCCTGATACAGTGAGAATGGACTCGTGCGTTGGACAGTGGTTGAGATAAACAGCAGAAGGCTCTTCTTTGAACCAGGGATGACTCACTCTCATTGTTTACTTCATAAACCTACAGCAAAACACCACTCATCTGCTCCTTACCTTATTTACATCACTAGAGAAAATGCTCATCTCACTTTCCTGGTTAAATAAAGGTCAATATAAAAAAAAGATGTGTGTATATATGCAACTGCAGTCAAATCTCTCAACACTAACAGGTTGTATTATTTGTTTTGTCATTCGAGATGTCCAAATGTAGGCCTAGATATACATTTTAATTATTCTATTTGTTAAAATATGCAAATGAAAGAGCCTTTGTGGACAGCTGTAGAGGTACTTATATTTAGAAAGATCTATAGATTTAATATTGTGTGTTTTTGTCCATATGTGATGTCCACTCTGGTGGCCCTGGTCTTGAATGTACTGCATGAACTGAATGTTCTTACGCTCTTGTGAAATCAGGACTGAAACGGGATGGATGAAAATAATACACCATTATCAGCCTTGGAACACTAATAGATTCTGAAGACACAAGTAAACATAATGTTCAATGCCGGCATTCGGAACATGATGTTCATTCTTTTTATGACATTTTACAAACAACAATAACTTCCTGTTTCAGTTCATGCTGTTTAGATATGCCTTTTAATGATCTACATTCATTTATTTCAAGGCCCTTTGCCTAATTTGGAACCAGGAGTAAGAAACATAGTTTAGTTTGAACTGTTTGCTCCCCCTACTTGGTCCTTTAGCTGTAATGTTCGAGTTCGGGATCGAGAAACGACCCCAGGCAACGTGCGTAAATAGACTGAGTGGCATGTTGTGAGTAGGACAGGATGTCGAAAAAGATTCAGTTGTAGTCGTCTGGACTCTGTTTTAGAAAAAACGAAACGTTTCAACTCTCATCCAAGAGTCATTCTCAATCAGTGAAACAAGTCTGAGAACTCCTGTTTATATCCTACTCTGTGAGAGCCCTGCCGTAACCCCTGTGAGAGCCCTGCCCACAGGGCGGGACCTCCTGCTAATGGCCCATTGAAACTGGGATGGGCCTATTGTTCTATTGTTCCCTGCCTCACCTTGAGTGTCTATTTAGCATCCGAATGCCCAGGGCGTCTCCAGGGTTTCAGCAGACCATTATAAACCTCCATTACGATTTAAGGAAGGATTCTCTTTTTTAACAAAGTTCTCTCAAGGTTCTCATCCAAGAGCAGACCTGCAATGCATGAGGGCGTTTTTCTGATTGAGGAGAAGTGAGATGCCTTTTAATAAACAATCCTGGGGTTGTGCTGTGATTGGCCATCGCTCCTGACCAGCTGCATATGAGGTTTAAGAATGGGACAAATGCAGGGGACATTTTTTTCTACTATAGACTATAAAGTCCATGTAATTCCATTTTATTTTTATTCTGAGTTTTACACATCTATGTTTTTTGTATTTTTTTTTACTAAACTCACCACTTTGATAGCTTTACTTATTTGAATCATCCAGTCATTTCCTCTCTTGATTTGCATAACTTATTAGGCAGTGTTTCTACAGTCCCTTCATTTATACAGACTTGGAACTGGCTCAGATCAAAACATATAGAGTACTGAAAATTAAATTTTAGTTTAGTTTAAATTTTCCATGGATTTCTATAGAATCCATCGAAGAACACACAAAATATCCACAAACCACAGTAAATCCTGACCATGTCCATTTTCTGAATGTACTGTATGTTGAAACACGGTGACGGTTTAAAATGTATAATACTTAATTATTATTGTCACTTCTGTCTGAACTGTGGAGCCAGAGCAGATGTGCATATGTATGTTTAATGATTTCAGATGTACTGTCCCCGTACCTAATGTTTGTAAATGGATGTACTTTATGATGCTTTATGATCCAATCAATATTTCTCTGCATGATTAATTTCAAAATGTCCTGGCAACAGCTCAAAATGTCCTGGCAACAACTTGATAATAGAAAGTTACAAGAAGAAACAAACATCACACCTAGAAGGTTTTGTAGTACTGTAACAAAGCACTAATGACCAAGACTCAATAGCAGAGAGAATTCAATCTCAGGTAATACAAACTGTGGTGAAATCCAAAAATCTAAGAATTCAAAGAAATGTTAGAGCTCTAGAAACACATGGTTACAAAGGCAATCATGCAGAGAACAAAGGGGAAGCATTCATGAAAAAAACGAACAAAACCGAACTGTCCAGGAGGAAATATGACAAGTACATCACAATCAGCTTCATTTAAATACATGACAACACATGTGAACAGAATCTGAGGGATTCAAAGTCTATTACTAGCCTATTACTACTATTAATAATACTATTACTACTATTACTATTTCCATATGTACCACATGGCCAGATCTCGGGAGCTAAGCAGGGATGGGCCTGGTTAGTACT
>BJKM01001085.1:0-105350 GCA_015082035.1 Chaenogobius annularis | reverse complement strand
TTTTGTTTTCCACTGTAGCCCTCGACGGCAACTACTGTTGTGATTTTGGGCGTTACAAAAATGAATTGAATTGTAATGATTTACATTTGTACAATTTAGATATTAATCGCTCGAAAGTTTTGATTTATATGCTTTAATAAATATTTCAGTCAAAGGGCCTATGATTGTCATTAATACTTTTTGATTTCTTGATTATAATAACTCCTTATTTGTAAATACCTATAAAAGTCCTGTTTCTCTAAGCCAAAGGATTCTTTCATCTCATCAAAGCTCTTCAGATGATTCTCCTCTTACAATCTGGTGAAAGACCTTTAGACCTTGAGTCTTGTAAACCAACCAATTTAAGATTTTGTTTAATTTGTATATCTCTATTCGGCCCTGTATTTCCAAAACAGTTATTTCAGCTCCTAATTTTTGTATTTTGCTCTTCTGACAAAAGAAGGAAATTGAGGGTGTCCAAAAGGAATGTATATTGTCTCTTTATCGTACTGCGGATTATTATTATATTTTTTTTAACACAATTCAAATACCTTTGAATTGAATTTGGTTTTGTTTAGTTAAAAGTATAATTTGTCTATCCCATATTTTTAAAAATTGTTCCTTCAGCTTATTGAGTGACTGCATTCCATTCGAGGGCCGCACAGGTTGCATTCCCTTCTCCGATTTTGTCTGGTCGGTAATCCTCAGCCTTGTCATTTAGTCAGGATTCGTCTTTGGATGTTTCCATCTCTCTTTGGCTTTCACAGGTCACATATTCTTGTCCGATTTTTGTCATTCAAAGTTCAGTTTGTAGATAATTCTCGTGTGATTCCTCCTATTACTTTTGGTATTCCTCAAGTTTTGTAATTTTTTCGATATTCGTCTTCAAATGTTTCCCTATCTCTTAGAGTGTCAGAATGTTGGGGATGTTGGAGTTTTGTGTCATCGTCATAGCGACTGTACAGAATACAGCCATGCATTACGCAGACCGTGCATAGGCAACTAGGGCTTTGTGACATCCTGTATTAGGAGGAAATTCGGACCTACAAATCAGGGAGCACTGATTGTGAGACATTATTTGTACTTGATTTTGTGGTTTTATATTGAGGTGTGAAAAAGTGCTTTTGCTTTAGATGTGTCACTTGGTTGATGGTGACTCATCAAGGAAAACTTAAAGGCAAATAAACACTGGTGATACCACATGTTTGTCATTTATTTGGATATTCGTTCAACCCACATGGTCATTAATTTCCTGCATGCTACTGTGACATAATCTGTCATGGAAACTCGTGTTCGAATTTTCGTTGATTCGCGGAACTATAGTGTATATTTTCACAATTGGCCAGCAGGGGCCGCAATAATGCTCACAAACACATACAAATAATTCTGCCGCAAACATGCTTCATCTGATATGGGGAGGCTCTTGAATTTGAATCATTTGTACACCTCCCAACACTGATTACAATACAGCCATTATGATAGGTGCGGAATGTTCTGATGATGTTGCGGAATGTCGGGGCTTCGCGACATCTGTATGCGAACTGTACACCAGAATGATGCGACTGTCATGCCAGAATATGGCTATGCATTACGCATACGTCATTGTCGTTGCAACTGTGCAGAATATGGACATGCATTACGCAGTTTTTCCTGCATATCTTTTATTTTTTCTTCCTTTGTTTCTTTTTTTCGGAGGCTATAGCAATAATTTGTCCTCTCAAGACTGTTTTAGAAGCATCCCAAAGAATGGGCAGGGAAGTTTCTCCAGTATAATTTTCCTCCAGATAAGTCTTAATGTTGGAAATGTTTTCCTTAAACAAAGGGTCATTAAGCAGGCTGGCATTGAACCTCCAAAGTGTGTTTTTTCATCTTTCTTCCAATTCCACAGAAATGTAAATAGGAGCATGATCACTTAGGTCTATTGTACCTATATCTTCTTCAGTGATTTTAGATCTGTCTTTATTGAGAACAAAAAGGTCATCTTTTCTGGAATAGATTGTATACAGATTAGAAAAATGGGTATACTGGCGTGCCCTAGTGCTCATTTCCCTCCATATGTCAATCAATCCTATAGTCTTCAATAAGATACAGAACTTCTTGTTCATTGTTCCTCCAGTGCCTCTTGAGTTCGACACGTCTAATGTAGGCTGAATGTAAAGATTCCAATCGCCGCCACTAATTAGGATTCCCTCAGAGTGGTTCACAACATCAGCGTAGAAAGTGATATCGCCCCCTGGTAGAGCAAACACATTTAAAAGAGTGAAAACCTTTCCATTAATATTCCCTTTGACCAGTACATATCTGCCTTCTTCATCCTTACATTCAAAACTCTGTTCAAAAACTATTCGGTTTGGAATCAAAAATGCAACTCCCCTTCTATTTTTTTTTATAACAGAATTTCGTTTTTGTTCATTTGATTGGGTTCAGTATGCCATTCACATTGAAGGATGCTACTTGTAACACTTCTGATGCCATTGGGTTGATTGTATTGATCTTACCATTGATAACTTTCAAATATTTCTAATCTCTCTGGTCGAAAACAACAAACACACACAAGAAACATAGGAACACAAAACAACTGAAAAGATAAAAAAGAAAACAAAAGGGTTTATGCTGGAAACTGGCATAGAACCCAAACCCTGATCAAGAAAAATATTGTAAAAGGGAGGGAAGTCCAAGCCTAATGAAGGGTCCCCCCAAAAAACTCCCCAGGCGCTCATGACACCAATCCTCGGAAAGAACTGGATATCTGACCTCATTAACTCACCACCCCCCCGCTGCAATCTGCAAGATGGCTGCCACTGCATCAGCAAGTCTGACATCGGTTTAGTCAAACAGTCATTTTAAACAAATCTGCCAAATTCTTCGTGCTACATGGGACATTTCTAATAACTGAGCACTTCTAATATAATTTTGTACTACATTCCCTGTAATTTTTATAATTTTTCAGTGGTTTTATTGACCAAGGCAGCCACCCCCATCTCCACCTCCTCTCAATCCATTGGGCTTCCCAAGACTTCTGAACGGCGCACAAAATCATCGACCAGACTGAACGTAATCAGAGAGGCAGTCTTGAGACGATCCAGTGGTCCTCGGGCGTCTGCTCTAGCCTTGCCACTTTCCCCAGTACTGCGTGCACCCTCGCCGCCATCGGTGGTGTCACGGTATTAAACCGTGGCACAGCCGATGGCGCCACGGCCACAACAAGCCGCAGAGCAACTGGTTTCTTGCCCAAGAACGTGCCTCTGCAGCAGGGACCCACTTCTGAAAGGCACAGGTCCACAGCCGCATCTGGCAATGGTTTATAGCACTGTAATCCACCTTCGGTTTGACCTCAGCCACTCTTCCCTGCCACAACAGTGATCATCAGTGACTCTATCATCAGACATCATTTGCTTCTTTAACGCTAATACGCACTATTTCCCTGGAGCCACTATATCACGGGTTGTGAGGAGACTTCCTGCCCTGCTTCAGTCCATGCCCTCAACAGTTTACAGGATTATTGTTCATGTCGGGACAAACAACATGTCATACCGGCAGTCGGAGATTACTAAACGGGCCTTCATGGATCTTTTCAATGTTCGGAACACGTGGATTATTCAGGGAATGTCTGTATTTGTCTCTGGACCCATTCCCACACTGAATCGCAGCGCAGTAGAACTCTGTATTCGAATGCCTGGGTTAAGCTCAGTTTAGCGGTCCCACTACATACATTTTATTGACAATTTGAACTTGTTTTGGAATCGTCCTTCTCACTACCGTTTGGATGGTTTGCATCTGAATAGACTTGGAAGCCGTCTACTCACGAACAACATGCTCTACGCTGTCCACTACTTGGTGGATGTTCCCGCACGCGAGTGACTGTTTACTTCCTTCAGGCCCCTCACAACCTCGTCTTCCTCAGACTGTTCAACACACAACTGTCCATAGACTAATGCCCCCTCTAGGTCACTGCAAACAATATCTCAAAATGGTGGCTCTAGCGCCCTCTGGCAGTTGGAAATATGCATTCCGCCCCAAAGTGACTCAAACTCAAAAACTACACTGGACATGGTTTTCCCCATTAGGCCAAATAAAAACTATGAGAAATCACAGATATAAACACTCCCTCCATGAAACTGTCAATCAGAGACATTTAATTCGGGAAAACAATGCTTAGTTCTTCCGAAACCAAAGTGAAACTTGCTGTGCTAAATGTCAGGTCTTTATATAACAATCAATCTAATCAATCATTTTATTTCTTCTTATAATCTCAATTTTATGTTTTTAACTGAAACAAGGCTTGACGAAAACACAAGTAATCTGCTCCACCCAACAACAAGTTTGAATCTGAAATACGTGAAAGCAAAAAGGGAGGAGGTGTGTGTGCTTTTGTTAGAGATGAAATAGTTACCCACAGGTTGTCCTTTGGGGTGTTTTCAACATTTGAGTACGTAGCCTTTAAAATTGAGCTAAAACAATCTCCATCCATTCTCTTCATTGTTTTATACAAGCCTCCTCAGCACTGCAAAAGTTTTATTGATGATTTTACTGAGATGCTTTCAGTCGTATGCACAGACTTTGATGGTTTGGTCATAACAGGTGATTTCAATGTTCATGTTGATAATATCTGTGACAGAAACGCTAAAGAGCGTCATGCCGTCCTTGAAACTTTCAGTCTTACTCAGCACGTGAGTGGCCCCACCCACAGCAGATAGGCCCCACCCACAGCAGAGGGCACACTCTAGATCTTCTAATTACAAAAGGGGGTTAATATTTCAAACGTCAATGTGGTCGATGTTGCTCTGTCTGATCATTTCTGTGTCTTCTGTGATCTGCTTGTCACTCCTAAACCACCCGCTGACGCAGCCTTTGTTCAGAGGAGACACATAAATTACACTTTTCATGGATATGGTAAACTTTGAAAATGTCTCATGTTCTCAATGTCAATGATTTGTTGAACTCTGTTACGTTTTTTTGAATGTTCTCGACACCATTGCCCCTATGAAGGTCAAGGCAAGGCAAGGCAAGGCAAGTTTATTTGTAGAGCACAATTCGTACACAAGGCAATTCAAAGTGCTTCACACAACAGGAAAAAAAATGCATTAAAATCACAAAGACATGGCAGAAATCACAATCTTAGTTCAAGACATAAAAGAGAAGAGTACAAAGAAAAGCATTTCAGTCATATGCACAGCCAAACAAAACAAGGTCAAAGTGGTTAAGAATAAGCAGAAGGCGCCATGGAGAAATGATGATTCGGTCAGGGCACAGAAAAGGGAGTGCCGCCGAGCGGAGCAAAGATGGCGTAAGTCAAACCTCCAGGTTCATTATGAAATATACACAGGAAATGTGTATGTCTGCATACAACCAATTACTATGTAAAAACCAGAGAAAGGTATTTCTCGGAAATAATTGGAAATAGTAATAACAACCCTCTGTTTGTGACAGTAAACAGACTGACAAACCCTCCAGCTCAAGTGTCATTGGGACTCATTTCTACGTCCAAGTGCAATGAGTTTGCCACCTTTTTCAAGGACAAGGTCCAGAACATTAAGTATATCATCAATCCCACGGTGCAAACCAATTCAACCGCCAGTTTGAGTGGAGCTGACTCACTTTGCACCTGTGGCTGAAAAAATTGTCCAAGACACCATCACCAACCTGAGTTCTTCTACTTGCTGCCTTGACATGTTGCCCACTTGACTTTTAAAGTCTGTGCTGAGTAGTTCCACTTGCTAAAATCAACATGTCACTCTTCTCATTTGCATAAATGGTCAATCCATGCGTTTGTCTCTAGTAAATTAGACTACTGTAACGGCCTGCTCACTGGCCTCTCCAAACGAGCTGTAAAACAGCTGCAGTACATCCAGAACGCCGCTGCCCAGGTTCAGGACTAAGACTAAACATGGACCGGCCTCCTGCTGGTGCCCAGAGTCAGGACTAAACATGGACCGGCCTCCTGCTGGTGCCAGAGTCAGGACTAAACATGGGACCGGCCTCCTGCTGGTGCCAGAGTCAGGACTAAACATGGGACCGGCCTCCTGCTGGTGCCAGAGTCAGGACTAAACATGGACCGGCCTCCTGCTGGTGCCAGAGTCAGGACTAAACATGGACCGGCCTCCTGCTGGTGCCCAGAGTCAGGACTAAACATGGACCGGCCTCCTGCTGGTGCCAGAGTCAGGACTAAACATGGGCCGGCCTCCTGCTGGTGCCCAGAGTCAGGACTAAACATAGGGAATGTGCGTTTCAGTTTTATGCAGCTAAAATCTGGAACAGTCTTCCTGAGGATGTGAGACCGGTTCTACTCTGGCATTGTTCAAATCTACTTGCCTTGCCTACTTCCTAGCACACTGTATTGACATTGCCAATGTAATTAGCATTCTTTATATGTTTTTTAAAACATAATATGGCTTTAACCGATGACACCATATAGATAATTCAAAGTACTGAACAGTTTACCTGCTGTTGCTCCGCAGCTCTCCTCAGGCACGAGCTGAAATGCGTCCTCCTGAACCAACTCAACAACTGCAATAGTATTTATAAAAACAAAACATTATAGACATTTTAATACATAATCTTTTGACAGGCGCATTCATGATACGGCTGGATTGGATTCTAGTGGGCCCAGTGAATTCAGTGAGTTTTTTTGGCTCCCTGCTCCTGTGACTCTGGTAACACCTTCACATTCTGTCATTCATCCTCATAGTGCAGTCTGCAGTCTGAAAATGTGAAAATGCACAGTATAAAGTCAGTTATGCTGACTATAAATCAGCAGTCAAATATCTTATGCTTACTTAGTAATAATAATAATAATAATAATAGTACTACTACATAATAATGACAGGGCACTGCCCCGACGTGCATGCTCCAGGCCACACGCCCCGTCCACCGGAGCACCTGGGCTCTGAGCAAAAGCAAACAAATCACTGCGGAACACATGCACGAACTCAACTCACACCACTGTTGTTCCAAAAGCATTTTTCACACATAACGTGTTGTGAAAGTATTAAGCACACTCACCTCCAGATGTGTCCTTTCTGCAAAATGTCAGAGTTTGTGGTTAAATGACTGAAGGAAAGTCACAGTTCAGTCGTGACGTAGTGACCGAGCTCATATCCAAATTCAAATGTAGTGGCCACAGTTGAACCCAAAGATGGCAGCGCGGCACAGCTTTGGGCCCAAAAGCCCCATTTAACCAAAGACTAAATAAGGACAGGGTTTTGGTCTTTAGTTTACTCTTTCATTTGTACCAAAAGCCAATATTCCTCTGCACCACAGACCTACGCTCCTCTGCACCACAGGTCTTCTGCACACTCTTCTGCACCACAGGTCTACACTCTTTCTGCACTACACTCTTCTGCACCACAGGTCTATACTCTTCTGCACCAGATACTACACTCTTCTGCACACAGGTCTACACTCCTCTGCACCACAGGTCTACATCTACACTCTTCTGCACCACAGACCTACACTCTTCTGCACCACAGGTCTACTCTCTTCTCTGCACACAGATACCTACACTCTTCTGCACCACAGGTCTACCACTTCTACACTCTTCTGCACACAGGTCTACACTCTTCTGCACACAGTCTACACTCTCTGCACCACAGGTCTACACTCTTCTGCACCACAGACTCTACACTCTTCTGCACCACAGGTCTACACTCCTCTGCACACAGGTCTACACTCCTCTGCACCACAGGTCTATACTCTTCTTCACCAGATACCTACACTCTTCTGCACCACAGGTCTACACTCCTCTGCACCACAGGTCTACACTCCTCTGCACCACAGACCTACACCCTTCTGCACCACAGACCTACACTCCTCTGCACCACAGGTCTACACTCCTCTGCACCACAGGTCTACTCTCCTCTGCACCACAGGTCTACACTCCTCTGCACCACAGACCTACACTCCTCTGCACCACAGACCTACACCCTTCTGCACCACAGACCTACACTCCTCTGCACCACAGGTCTACACTCCTCTGCACCACAGGTCTACACTCCTCTGCACCACAGGTCTACACCCCTCTGCACCACAGGTCTACACTCTTCTGCACCACAGGTCTACACTCAGGTCCACCCTCCTCCTCCCCTGCACCACAGGCACAGGGCAACAGTGGCCCATATTGAGCAGAGCACTGTCCTCTGACCCCACGCAGACGCTGCCACAGCCGAGCACAACACCATCAATATTCATGCCCCGCGACCCTCCGCTGCATCAATATTGATGCTGTTGGCATACATCAGACTTTTGCCGTTTAAGCATTTATAAGAGATGTGCGAGGGGTGGGCCTCAATCATCTACATTTGAGTGTAATTTGTCTGTGGAGGTGTGGGGCCTCGGAGGAGCTGCAGCAGACATATCCAATTCCCTGGCATTGCTCTGCTCAAATGGTGTTTGAATGACATATGCATTTGAGGGGATCTGCACATGCAGATGTGCCTCAACCTCACATGTATCATTCATTTTTATATTAGTTTGGAGAATACATCACAGACATCACACTTTTCATTAAGGAGGAAGCTCCACAGCAGCCAGGGTCCAGACAGCAGCACCAGCAGCACACAGCCTGCTTTGTGAGGAACAAAAATACCCCAGAAAGCATGAGCTAATTATTAGATCAACAAAATAGTTTAACGTAAAGATGTTAACATGGTATAGGTCCGGATACTACAGATCTTCAGAAGGGTCAAAGGGAAACATAACATGCGTAAAACTATAGTGTGAAACCGGGTTATATCATTCAGTACTCACGCACATGCAACAAGCTATTCAACAAGTGGAATAAAACCATATCAAGATTTGTATGGCAAGGCCAAAAAATACCTTGAATTGAATTCAAAAGAAAAAGGTTGAGGTTTACCTTGACAGAAAAAATACTTTATTTCAGCTCAAATCAGAGCGTTGCTGGTGTGACCCAGAATATGAAGCTCAATGGAAAACTGAGAGTAATATTGTGCCGGGGGTTCCTGTACAGGCCTTACTGGCAGATGACAGACGCTTGAGTCATTTGGAGGAAGTGAAGAATCCCTGGGTAAAATCTGTGCTTACAACATGGAAGGAGCTGATCACAACATGCAAACTGAACATCCATCCATTTTCTACCGCTTGTTCCCGTTAGGGGTCGCGGGTGACTGGAGCCTATCCCAGTGCCTTTGGGCATTAGGCGGGGTACACCCTGGACAGTGGCCAACTCATCGCAGGGCTAACACAGAGACATAGACACACAGACAATCATTCACTCTCACACTCATTCACTAGGGCCAATTTACAGTTGCCAATTTACCTAACACATGCATGTCTTTGGACGGTGGGAGGAAGCCGGAGACCCCGGAGAGAACCCACGGTAACACGGGGAGGACATGCAGACTGCACCCAGAGAGATCATGTGCTGTAATTTTTTGCCCAGGAATCGAATCCATGATTTCCTTCTTGGGAGGCGAGAGCTCTAACCGCTCTGCCACCGTGCACATAAACTAAACAAAGAGGTTCAAATCTTAAACTGGTCGGCTTCTGACCAAGGTTTTGTACCAAATAGAACTGACCTGAGATTCAAGGTCTGGATTACAAAAGGTATAAAGGTTTTTAACCAGATTGTAAAAGAGAATCTCATGAAAAGCTTTGAAATGTTGAAATAATCCTTTGACTTGGAGAAACAGGAGTCTTATAGGTTTTTACAAATAAGGAGTTATTATAATTAAACAAGTAATGACCATTATGATCCTTGAACCGCCATTTTTAACAAGGTGTATAAATCAGAACTTTCAAGGGGAATACTATCTAAATTATATCATTCATTTAATTTAGATATTAGAGGAAGGACCAAAAAATCACATGTCTGGAGGGAACTTTGCTCAAAATATTGCTCGTTTTTTTCATAACTCTATGTCAAAGTGCCCATGATTCAGAAGGAAATGCTAACTGTTGGAGAAACTGTGGCACCAGAAGGCAAACCACTATCACATGTTTTTGGGACTGTCCTGTTGCTCAAAAATAGTGGACTGAAGTTCACAATGCACTGCAGACTGGTTTTGATATGTCCACCCCTCTGAACTTTAGAATCAGAATCAGAAAAGGTTTATTGCCATTATTAATGAACAGAATCCACAAACATAGGAACTTGTTTTGGCATTAACGTGCAACATTAAACACTGAGCAATAATAAAAACAACATATATGAAATCAAAAAGGCATGAATTAGATAAAAAGATAGATATAAATGATGGCCGTGTAGAACTGCACCATCATCTGCACTGGCAGCTCGGCTTTTCCTCAGCTGCCGCAGGAAGTACATCCTCTGCTGGGCCTTCTTGATGAGGGAGCTGATGGAGGGCTCCCACTTGAGGTCCTGGGTGATGGTGGTGCCAAGGAAGCGGAAGGAGTCCACGGTGGTGATGGGGGAGGTCTGTCATGATGAGGGGGGCTGAGGGCTGTGACTTTCCGGTCCACCACCAGCCGGTCCACCTCCCTCCTGTAGACAGACTCATCCCCGTCCGAGATGAGCCCGATGAGGGTGGTGTCGAGGCTGGAGGTGCAGCAGTTTGTGTACAGGGAGAAGAGCAGAGGAGAAAGTACGAGCGGAGAGATCCCTTTGTCTTTCCGCATGAAGAAGCTCGAAGCCCTCCAGCCGTACGGCGCAGTCCGGGACCAACTCGCTGAGCCACGTCTTCGTGAAGCACAAAACAGGAGATGAAGAAAAATCTCTGTTTCGTCTTATCGGCAGTTTTTTGGAGAGTGAGCGAATGTTGGAGAGGAAAATCCCGGTAAAGGGGTCCACGAGCACCGCGCCTGCGGAGATGCGAGGACCCCCGCACGTTTTCTTCGTCCGTGGCTTATTCAGTCACTTTCTGCACTACAACTGTAAATTTAACTGTAATTAACTGTAATTCTTGTGTACATAGTAATACCTATTTTTACTTTTATTTTATACTATATGAATTTTAAATCGTCTGTTAATGCATGCCCTTTGGATTTAATATAGTTCCTATTTTTGTGAATTTTGTTCATTGACAATAAACCCCTTCTGATTCTGATTCTGATTCTCACTCTTTTAGCCAAAAGAATGGCTAATTCTGAAGCAGAAGCTAAAAAAATTTGAACTAGGTCTGTAGGAGTTGTGGTTCAGAAGGACAAGAGCTCTTCACGGGTGTGAGAGCACGCTGACACACAATTTACGAACAAAAACAGACATAACAAAGAGCACCTTAAGGCCAGGACATCCATCGGCCGCCATATTGGTAAAAATTTCCAAGAACTATGTACTTGAGCCTAAAAATTCCTGCCATGGACACAATAAATGGATTCCTTTGGAATGTACTTTTGGCAGCAGGAAAAAAGGCCATAACAAAGAAATGGATGACACAAACATCACCAAAGATCAAGGACTGCAGACATCAGACAAATGGAAAAAATGACATTCTGACTTAATTTGGAAATAGACAAATTTGATAAACTTTGAAATAAATGGGACTTATATGTAGGACATCTGCTTTTATTTATGTTTTGTCATACTGTGCCGTTTGTGTTAATGACAATATTTATTATTATGATTATTGTTATTATTATTATTAGCTCTTGCACTCTGGTTGTGGTGTTTGTTTAGTGTGTGTGTGTGTGTGTGTGTGTGTGTGTGTGTGTGTGTGTATATATATATATATATATATATATATATATATATATGTAACAAACCAGACATTGTGGATAAACAGCAGAGGAAAGGTTGTGGTATGATAAATAAGATTCTGGATTTGGAGTCCAGATCACGTAGACCTAACCTCAGGCTTGTGGGGGTCTCGGCGGGAGAGGAGGGAGCAGACACTGAAAGTTTTTGGGAGAAAATTAACCCTGAGCTCCTTGACGGCTCAGGAGTTGAAGTCCCTCCCATCACCTATGAACATTGTTTATTTTGTTTTCCATTGTCGCCCCCCGAGGCAACTACTGCTGTGATTTTGGGCGTTACAAAAATAAATTGAATTGAATTGAAACAATAGAAAGAGCATATCGCCTGGGCAAACCAAGACCAGCTTCTGATTAACCACGAGGTCTGATTGAAGGAGACCTCCAGGACAAAGGCAAGAGTGTCTTCTTCGCTCCAGATATTCCATACGAAGTTCGCCAACAACGGCAAAAGTTCCACCACATCTGTGAGGAGCTCAGGAAGAGAAAACTGAGACATGGATTCTCTTTCCCGGTGACTTTTCTGGTGACATACAAAGGTAAAACGCACTTGCTCAGAACACCAGGAGAAGCAGAGGTGCTCCTCAGGAAGATGCAAAACACAGAGAACTGAACAGTGACAAGGACAAGGGCAGGACAAGGGCAGGACAAGGGCAGGACAAGGGCAGGACAAGGGCAGGACAAGGGCAGGACAAGGGCAGGACAAGGCAGGACAAGGGCAGGACAAGGGCAGGAGCGACCGGGGAGCTTTCGGAGGCTGTTCATAGGAATGGACTTCCCTCCGCTTTTTGATTATTTTATCTGCTATTGTTTCATCTGATTCCTGGTTCTGTTGTTCTTATGTTCATTTGTTGTGTTCGACCAGAGAGTCTAAAAGCATTCAGAATCTATCAATGGCAAAATCAATATGATCAATCCAATGGCATCAGATTTTTTACGGTAGAATCCTTTAACGTTAACAGCTTACTGAATCCAATCAAATAATTGAAAATTTTAAGAAAAATGAAAAGAGAAAGAATAGATATTATATTTTTACAAGAGACCCATTTGAGTAACATTGAAAATCAAAAACTATCCACATTTTGTTATAAATGTTTTTATTATTCATCATACAGAAGCAAACATAAGAGGGGAGGGGCAGTGTTGATTTAAAACCGAATAGTTTTTGAACCGTTTTTTGAATGTGAAGACAAAGATCGCAGATATGCACTGATTAAAGGAACTAATAATGGAAAGGGTTTTACTCTGCTGAATGTGTATGCTCCAACAGGGGGTAATAGCCCCTTCTATATAGATATTATGGATCTGATTGTAAACCACTCTGAGGGAACCCTAATTTGTGGCGATTGGAATCTTCACATTCAGCCTACACTGGACGTGTTGAACTCAAGAGGCACTGGAGGAACAACAAATAAGAAATTCCTTGAATTAATGAAGAATATAGGACTGATTGACATCTGGAGGGTTAACCCTTAAAGACGGATCTAAAATCACTGAATCAGATATATCAGAGAAAAAAGTCATTAGTTATGATTGCTATGATTTGATACGTGTAGATCATCTTAACCCAATCAATAAAATTAGAACCCAAAACAAAGTTTCATTGAACTCTGTCAAAAGTCTTCTCTGTAAGCAGAGAAAGCCCGTTATTGAAGCAGTTAATTACATTCAGAACTCTCTGTATGTTATCTGTTGCATAATGGCCTTTTATGCTGTATCCTTAAATAAAACATTCTAAATTGGAATAGATGATTAAACATGCTGATTTAATACTGGTGTACAAAATTATTTTTGATCTCGCTCCATATTCTTTGAAGTCATTTGTAAAACTAAATTCAAATCGTTCGTAAAAATTGCTCGTTTGGTTACTGAGCTCAGGTCTGAACACAGAGCTGCTCGGATAAGAGAGTGTCAGCACAGCATTTTCGAAGGCTCTAAAAAACTGGTTGTTGGAGGGTCAAATATGTCAACCTGAATAACTGTCCTTGTCCTGTAGATATTTTGAACTTCAACCTGTGTTTCTTTTAATGGCGGTTGGCAGCCAACTGAAAAGGTGCATTTACCGCCACCTACTGGAGCTGTACGTCTTCAAAGTATGTGTTTTACGCTTTACCGTAAGAAAAAGGGAGTGTGAGAAAGAGAGAGAGAGAAGAGGGGGGAAGAAGTATTGTCCCTTTACTTATAAATAAAATACAAACACAAACCCGACTGGTCAGGATTCTACTTAGAGCCTTGGGCTGTAGCTCTTCTGCAGCATCTTGTAGCAGTGTCTGGCCTTCTTTGCACTGACTGGCTGTAAGAAGTAAGATTTTTTTTTTTTTACTGCTGCTTTGTTTTTGAAACACCGTCAGGAATTTTGCTGCACTAAGTGATGCTAGCTAGATCATATCTGCTTCCCATATGCGCAGGAGAAGTTGCAACGCGTGAAATCGGCGGCAGGCCGTCTTTCATCCTGAAACACAGGGCAGCGCGTGCTGACTGAGGAGAATATATTCACTGGCAGATGCCTCTTTTAAGAAGTCTCTTGGTGGATTAAAATGTCTATTTCAAGCATAGCAAATTAAAGTCTAATCTCAATCGAGTCTTAACAGATGTGCATGGGTTTGTAGGTAGCTGTATTTTACATTTCTACAGTACCTTCCCTTTTTTCTTTCTTAACTTTTGATCGTCACGAGCTCATGCTCGACTCGGAAGAAATGAACACCATGACATGAACAAGTGAAGAAAAGAGAGCGAAATAGAGGAACGAGGCATGATGAGCGCGCGCTCTCGTGGCGACCGCGTTTGACCACGGTGTGACTGACTGCAAGTGTGAGATCACAGCTGATGGCTCTACGTGGTTCATTCTGAATTGAATCCGACACAATATCAACCGTAACAGGCTCTCGCCGATAGAGGGAAAAAGGTGTTTGTCATGAAGAATATTTGAATCTGATTGGTCCAAGTGTCACAACAACAGGAACAAGCCGATAAATCAAACTGTTAAATCCAGTTAGAGAAAAGCTCTGACTTCTGCCTCGTCCTCAAGTACGTCTGTCGGCCACGCCATGTTTATTTAGGTTTGTCCTTTTGACGTCCGCCCAAACTAGAATGCTGCGCTGTGATTGGTTAGGCCCACAGTGGAGCCTGACCAGATGATTCTCAAGAGTTTGTGAAACAAATATCTTGAGAATCCGCCATTGTGTCCCTCACAGAGCTTTCCTCCGATCTCTTGTTATGTCCACACTCTTGGCTGCGCCGTTGGTCACGCTTGGTGTTGTTTGGATTTTGGTTCCATTGAGACTGCCTGCAGTGACAGTGCATCGCTTTGAGTCATTGCTAGGCGAAAGCTAGCGGATTGGTCCATACTGGGCTTCAGGATGGTAATCAACGGTCTGAAGAGCCCCAGATGGAAAGAAACTGAAAAACATGATTGGATTTCTGCAGAATCAATGAGAGAAGCACAAAATGCTGTGAAACTGAGTTGAGAGAACCTTGATTTTGTCCTAAATGATAGATGCCAAATGAGCTCCTCCATTTCACGTGCATCACTGAAATAAACAGATCGGATTAGTTGGTCGAGTTTGATTTGAGGTGCCACAGAGGGAGTGGTGACCAGAGTGAGATCCCTCGATATAAAAGCATACCGTTTATTTCTGGACTTTCTGGGCAGCCAGATGTTGGGTCAGGCTTTCCAAATAAAATAACTACTAGATGAATAACAACAGTACATTTTATTTAAAATAAAGTAGAATCCAAACCAAAAAATCATCCCCTCATAGGGATAAAACAATCCACAATACTGTACAATAATACTGACATTGGGAGCACAGAGCCCTGCTCCTGAAACAAGGAGGAGCTTGTGATCTACAGGTCACATGACACAGGTGAGCGCCTCTCGCCCCGTCACAACAGGTCATGATTATGGCACAATCTTAAGAAACGCTTAGTGACACAGTGTCTCTGCTCTGAGGCATGTTCAACCCACATGGACAATCGAAGTGTCTGAGGCCATTGTGGACACGCACACGCACACACGCGCACACACACACACACACACACACACACACGCACACACACACACACACACACACACACAACACACACGCACACACACACAGCACACACACACACACACACACACACACAGAATCATAAGACACGTTCACAAGCCCCAGCATTACATCACTGTGGTCTTTGGCACGGCAGCAGAGCCACATGGACCCTGGTCACTCGTTCAGCTTCATACACCACACAAAGGGGGACAGAGGGGGACGGGGAATACAGGGGGGGACGTGGGGTTTAGAGGAGGAGACAGAGAGGGATGGGGGGAGGGCAGGGGGGGACAGGAGGAAATGGAATGGGACAGTCCTACAGACACTGGATGGATGTGGTTGACTTGTACCTTCTCAGCACCACTCGCTTCTTCCCGAGAGCCTTCACTTGAGTGACGGCTCGGCTCGTGCGAGGGAGGAGCTACAGGTGCTGGACTTTTTCAAACAGTCTGTGAGAACGTTTACAAGATTATGAGTGGTAACTGTTATAATACACTTAAGTGTCGCTGAGCAATCTTTTAACGGCGCCAGGCGAGGAGGGCTCAGTGAGTACTAGTGAATTATAGGGCCACTATTGTACTGCAAAGAGCAAAGCCTGGGCCCCTGAGCCCCCCAGGCTCCAGTGACATCACAGCCTCTGTGTTAACACACAAATGTCCAAAGGGCACCTCACTCTTTAATGGCTTCTGGTGTGAGTGCTGTCCTGTGCTGCTTGCTGAGCTCCAGTGCTCCAGTGCTTGGTCTAAACAGGCTTCAGTCCAGGAGCCCAACAGCTCTGACCCCAGTGCATCGTCACACGGCCGGCCCCTGCCTCTGTCCCTGCAGAGGGTCCGTCTCCAGTTCAGAAGGTTGGATGGGCACGTTCTGAGGGAGTCCTAATGTGTGAGTGGACAGCAGGATGACAGTCATGAGGGGCCACAGAGCCTTCTCAGGGGCCATTCTCATTGTAGTGTAGGGACAGGGGCCGCTCCCTCTGCACCGGGGGCATGTAGGGCCAGTTATAGCTGGAGCCAGACAGCAGCATGTCCCTCAGCAGAGTCTCTATCGGGGTCTTCCCCACCAGGCGCACAAAGAAAAGCTGCTCGATGACTGGGGACGACACGATGCGCAGAGAGGGCAGGCGCAGCAGCAGCCGGCCGAAGCGGTTGGGCTGGTTGGGATACTGGTTCCTCACATACTCCTCCAGAGCACACTGGGACTTCTCCTGGATGCTCTCCACGTGAGCCACGTCCGACAGCCCCATGGCATCTGCACACAGGACAGACAGGGGCATGAGGTCAGGAATACAGACACACACAAATCACATAGAACTGTCTTTGCCATGACCAACAGAGACTTGAGAAGAAGCTGGAGCCCTGGAGCGACTGGAGCTGGGATTTGGGAACACACAGCTTTGCATTCAAAACAGTATTACTTTTTTAGTACTTAGTTACATTACCACGTTTTCTTTTTAATAAAATTGTACTTCTTAAAGTAAATTTAAACAGCACTTTTCTACTTTCAAGGCACTGAAAGCGCTTCACATCCAGAATGCCCCGAAACAACCCCTAAAACAAAGACACATTATGATGTGGGCACACTGAGGCCTCTGCATGACCCCATCACGACTGACCCTGCTGACTGACCACCACACATGAAATATATGACGAGAACCAAGCTACTTGAAGGTAGACTGACACGGCACACTTTCTGCTGCCCCACTGACACACACCACCAATCACTCACACAAACAAACGGGGTGACGTGTTTGGCCCCAGGGCACAAGGACAGCATAGATCCTGAGCATCAGGTCGCTGGACTTAAACTTGAACCACTGAAGCCCTATGTATTTAAGAGTGAGTTGGCACACCTGCCCCGGGCGCTCTGGGTCCAGAGGTTATGTAGGTCAAAACTAGCAGTGTTAAACCCTGGTCCTCCTCCATCACCCCATACATAATTCAGGGTCTGTAGGGCTGAGGGGCAGGGGTCAGGATCAGCTGCCTTGGCTTTGGAAGCGGGGCTGGTGGTGGGGTGGGGGGCTGACATATTTGAATTATAGATGTTGACTGATAGAGAAGGCTGTCTGTTATTACTGTTACTATGGTGATTCTGATGTGTGTGCCACGAGTTCTTTATTTGATTCCATGAGAATCATCTTCACATTTGGGCTTATTGATGCTTGAGCCCAGACCATGTCATCATGTCATCATCAACACATCATCAGCCGTGTGCTCACACACTGATCTCCAGCAGGTGGCGCAATCACAAAGGGGGATTCTATTGGGGGTTTCAGTCAGTTTTTCCTGGACTTTTGCCAATTTAAAAAATATGCCTATTTTGCTTACACTGTTGATCGCTATGGCAAGGGTTTTACAGATATAGATATGAGACCAGCAAACAGTTTGGTCCAACTTTTGCATTTGGATAAAAACGTTTGGGTTTTTTCTGTTTAAATTTGAATTAGATACTAGTTTTAATATTGACTAGTATCTGGGTACTTCTGTCAAGCCTAGTTCCAAACGAAGTGTCTTTGTGTGCTCTCTGTTGGCTGCCGGTGGATGTCGGCTGTGGAGATGTGGAGAGGTCATCCGTGCTGACTGAGGCCAAGCCTGTTAGCTGCAGTGCTAGCTGTGTCCTGACTGACCTGTGAAAATCTGTTAGTGCTGTGCTGCACCTAGCTCACGTTAGAGTGATGTGCTCTTGGACAGAAAAAAACAACGCTAACACTCCCAGCTTTGTTTACTGTAAAACAAGATGCAAGCAGAGCAGAGAGAGAGAAGAGGTGAAAGAGCAGAGAGGAGAGAGAGAGAGAGAGAGAACCAGAACGCAGAGCAGAGAGAGAAAGAGGGAAGGGAGAGGAGGAGAAGAGGAGGAGCAGAGAGAGACAAAGAACAGGGAAGCAGAGCAGAGAGAGAAAGAGAGAGGAAGAAGCAGAGCAGGAGAAAGAGAGAGAGAGAGAGAGAGAGAAAGAAACTAGCGAGAAGTAGAGAGAGAGAACAGGGGGCAGAGAAAGAGAGAGAAAGAAGAGGAAGCGAGGAACAGAGAGAGAGAAACAGAAACAGAGGCAGAGAGAGAGAGAGAGAGAAGAGGAGCAGAAGGCGCGAGCGGTTGATGTGAGGTGTTGATGTGCTGGTGCACGTAGGAGGTTCTGGTGCATTAACGTGAGCGTGTTGATGTGAAGCGTGTTTGACGTGGGTAGTATTGACGTGAGCGCGTTGATGTAGTATGTTGATGTAACGCGTTGGACTAGGGGTGCATTAACGTGAGCGCGTTGACCGGGGTGCATTGACGTGAGCGCCGTTGATGTGGAGCGCAGTGGACGTGGGGTGGGGTAACGTGAGCGTGTTATGGGAGCGTGTGACGTGGGTGTATTGACGTGAGCGCGTTGATGTGAGTGTGGACGTGGGTGTTTTTGATTGATATATGTGTTTTATTATTACTCAGTGTTTTATGTGCAACTTCAGCCGAACAAATTTCCTATGTTTTTGAATTTTGTTTCATTGACGAATGGCAATAAACTCTTCTGATTCTGATTCTGATTCTGATTAAACGTGAGTCGTAGATGTGAGCGTGTTGAGTGGGTGCATTATGTGAAGCGTTTGATGTGAGCGCGTTGAGGTGGGTCCAAACGTGAGCTGCGTGACGTGGGTGCATGACGTGAGCGCGTTATTGGCGTGTGAGGGGTGGCATACGTGAGCGTGTTGGATGTTGCGGGTTGACGGTGCATTGACCGGGTACGGCTTGTTCAGCAATAAAGTGAGCGTGTTGATGTAGTTGTTGACAGTGACGCGTTGACCTAGCGGTGGACCTTTGCATTAACGTGAGCCTGTTGATGAGAGTGTGACGTGGGGTGTATTACTGAGCGCGTTGATGTAGCGCGTGGACGTGGGGCATTGTGACCGGGTGAGCGCCGCGGTGCATTAACGTCCTGCGTGTGTGGCACACGCCTAATGTGAGCGTGTTTGAGTGGACGTTGAGGTGGGTTATTGACCGTCGGCGATTGAGAGCGCGTTGATGTGTGGAATCAGTCCGCGTGTGACGGTGGGTCAAACACTGCAGCTGTGTGTGAGCTTCGTTCTAAATCCTGTGAATGAGCTGGGACGTGGGTGCATTTACGGGTGAGTGCGTGCGTAGCGTGTTGAGGTGCCAGACGGTTGAATCCGACATTTGGGTTGACGTTGGGTGAAAACTGTGCGCTTTGATTGAGCGCGTGTAAGTGGAGGGCGCTGACGGATGTGGGTGAGCGTGTGACGGGGTGCATTAACACGTTTGAAGTTGCACACGGTTAGAGAGCGCGTTGATGTCGATGGATTGTGAGCGCGTGGACATGGGTGCATTAACCCAGCGCACGGGTTCAGGACGTGAGCCGTTTGATGTGAGCGCGTGGATGTTGCAATGGACGTGGAGCATGTTGATGTGAGCGTGTTGACTGTGGGTGCGATAACATTGAGAGGCGCGTCTGTCCTTGGACGGTGCGTCCGTGCTGATGTACTCGTGGGTGCATTGACGGAGCGCGTTGATATGAGCACGTTGATGTGAGAGGTGTTGACGTGGGTGGACTGACGTAGCTTTGACGGTAAATCCATCTGTGAGTGAGGTGAGCGTGTTGACATGTTACGTGAGCGTGTACTGGGTGCATTAAGTGAAGCGCTCCGTGGGCATTGAGTGAGGTATTGACGTGAGCGCGTTGACGGGGGTCATCGACGTGAGCATGTTGACCAGCGTGTTGATGTGAGCGTTGATAGCGCGTGGAAGGGGCAACGGAGCGGCGTGATCGTGGGTGGTTGACGGCGCGGCCGTTACTGAGCGGTGGACATGGGGATTAACGTGGCGTTGATGTGAGCGTGTTGACGTGGGTGTATTGACGTGAGTGCGTTGATGTGAGCGTTGTGGGTGATAGGAGCGTGTTGATGTGAGCGCGTTGATGGGTGCATTAACGTGAGCGCGTTTGAACGTTGGGTGGCATTGACGTGAGCGCGTTGATGTGAGCGTTTTGACGTGGTGCATTAACGTGAGCCGTTGATGTGAAGCGGCGTTGACGTGGGTGCGCAATTGCGTGAGCGCGTTGATGTGAGCACGTTGAATTGTGAGCGTGTTGACGTGGGTGCACTGACGTGAGCGTGTTGACGTGAAGAGCGTTGATGTGAGCGTGTTGACGTGGGTGATTGACGTGAGCGTGTTTGACGTGAGCGGGTTGATGTGACAGGGTTTGACGTGGTGCAATGACGTAGCGTGTTGAAACGTGAGCGTTGACGTGAGCGTGTTTGATGTGAGCGTGTTGCCGGGGTGCATTGTGACGTGGCGTGTTTACGTGAGCGCGTTGACGTGGGTGCATCTTAACGTGAGCGTGTTGAGTGACGCATTGATGTGAGCGTATTGACGTGTAGCATGCGTTGACGTGGGTGCATTGACGTGAGCATGTTGACGTGAGCGCGTTGATGTGAGCGGTGGACGTGGGTGCAATTGACGTGAGCGTGTTTGACGTGAGCGGGCGTTGACGTGGGGTGCATTAACTGTGAGCGTGTTGACGTGAGCGGCATTGGATGTGCGGCGCAACTTGACGTGAGCGGCGTTGAGTGGGGTGCATTTGACGTTGAGCATGTTGACTGAGCGGTTTGAATGTGAGCGTGGTTGAACGTGGGTGCATTGAGTGAAGCGCGTTGATGTGAGCGCGTTGATGTGAGCGCGTTGCGTGAAGCATGTTGGACGTGAGCGTGGTGAATTGTGAGCGTGTTGAACGTGGGTGCATTGAGTGAGCGGGTTGATGTGAGGCGTTGATGTGAGCCGCGTTGAACGTGGGTGCATTGACGTGAGCAGTGTTGACGGAGCGTGTTGAATGTGAGTGCGTTGGACGTGGTTGCCATTGACGTGAGCGCGTTGACGTGGACCTGAGGTGAGAGCACGATGGACTTGAGGCAGGAGAACTCGGCCGTGTCCACCTGCAGAGCCTTCAGCTTCTCCACCTGCTCCTGGAACACTCGGATGTGGTCCATGAAGGCCACCACTCGCTCGGCCGACTCGCTCGGCCGACATGGGGGAGGCGTGCAGGCCGGCCGCAGCCAGGAGAGGAGCCACATGGAGAGGCATGGAGCACTGAGCCGCATTCAGAACGAACAGCTCGCTCCAGGACATCCGCAGCAGCGCCACCTACACGGACGCAACACATTTTCAGTTTAAGACTAGACACAGCAGCTCAATATGAAGAGAGGGACAGAGAACTGTCCCGGGACAGTTCAGAGTGCGTGCACAAAGCAGACACTGGTCAGCAGTGTGTATTGTAACAAATGTATTGTGTAATAGTGCAAAGCTAAACTGGCAGGTCATGTGTACTCCTCATGTTTATGTAAATACTCCTGAAGGAGATGTGTAGTGTGTGTGGTTTTGTGCGTGTGTGGCTGTGTGTGGTTATAACTGGTTGTGGTGTGTGTGGTTGTGTGTGGTTGTGTGTGTGTTGTGTGTGTGTGTGTGTGTGTGTGTGGCTGTGTGTGGTTATAACTGGTTGTGCGTGTGGCTGTTTGTGGTTATGTCTGGTTGTTGGTTTGTGTGTGGTTGTGTCTTGTGTGTGGCTGTGTGTGTTATGTGTGTAGCTGTGTGCTGTGTGTGGTTATGTGTGTGTGGTGTGTGTGTGTGTGTGTGTGGTTGTGTGTGGGCTGTGTGTGTGGTTAATGTGTGTGTGTGTGTGGTGTGTGTGTGTGTGTGGTGTGTGTGTGTGTTGTATTTGGGGTCGGACTGTGAAACGATGGTAGAAAAAGATTCAGTTGTTTCATCTGGACTCTGTTTTAGAAAAACAAAACGTTTCGACTCTCATCCAAGAGTCATTCTCAATCAGTGAAACAAGTCTGAGAACTCCTGTTTATATCCAACTCTGTGAAAGCCCTGCCCACAGGGCGGGACCTCCTGATAATGGCCCATTGAAACTAAACTGGGATGGGCCTATTGTTTTTATTGTTCCCTGGCATTTGGCTGCCTCACCTTGAGTGCCTGTTTAGCATCCGAATTGCTCCCTCGGGCGTCTCCATTGGTTTCAGCAGACCATTATAAACAAATGGAAGGTTGAATCTTAAACCTCATTACGATTTAAGGAAGGATTCTCTTTTTTAACAAAGATGGCCTCCTTAACTTCTCTTTTCAAACCATCTCTTCTCCTGCTCAGAATCTCCACCTCACTGTCTTCAATAGAGTGGTTTGTGGCTTTAAGATGGAGATGCACAGCGCTCTGGGGTCCTGAACTCGAGTGTCTTCTGTGCTGATAAAGCCTCTTGTGAAGTGGCTGTTTAGTCTCCCCTATGTGGCGCTCTTTACAACTTTCTTCACTGCATTGGACAGAATACACTACATTGCTCTGTTTTTGTGTTGCATCTTGTCCTTAGGGTGAACCAGTTTGAGTCTTAATGTGTTCCTGGTTTGAAATAAACAGGGACTTCGTGTTGTGTCTAAAAAGTCTTTGCAGTTTTTCTGACAGTCCCGAGACATAAGGGACAGAGACACCCCTTCTTCTTGGTTCTGTTTCCCTTTTGTCCCTTTTGTCCTGCTTTTTGGTTCTCTTCACTTTGTTCAGAGCCCAAGTCGGGTATCCACAGGCTGAGAGAGCATTCCGGACGTGTTTTTCCTCTTTCCTCTTGCCCTCTGAGCTGGGTGGGGTTGTGTGTGGGTTTCCTATAGACTTCTATCTGGAGCGTCCCATCATATGAGACCATCAGGTCATCTGGGTCCAATCTGGAGATGTTTCACTTTGTCCACAAAAGTGTGTGTGTTTTCCACATGATGTTCCGAGTTCCCCACCAATGGTGCCAAGATGGTTGTTAAATGCTTGGCCACATTGTATGTGATGGAAAGTCATTTACTCCATATAAGTCATTAACGCCTGGAACACCTGGGAGGCGTAGTTGGAACACACCCTCCGGTCCCCCTTCTTGAACAGAGGGACCACCACCACAGTCTGCCAGTCCAGAGGCACTGTCCCCCACCACCATGTGATGTTGCAGAGACGTGTCAAACAAGACAGTCCTACAACATCCAGAGACTGAAGGTACTCATGACGGATCTCATCCACCCCCGGAGCCCTGCCACCGAGGAGTTTGCCAACAACCTCAGTGACTTCGGCTTGGGTGATGGTCCTCAGTCTCTGCTTCCTCTTCAAAGACGTGACAGTGGGATTGAGGAGATCCTTAACGTATTCCTTATGCCAGAATTTCTTTGAGACCTATAGTCCTCCTCCATGGTCTCCCCACACGCCTCGCAACTCTCTGTAACGGCACAAGCCACGGAGCGCTTGGCCTGCCCTCAGGAGTCCTACAAGCCAAAGAGGCTTGATAGGCCTCCTTCTTCAGCCTGGTTCGGAGGTTGCCGCCGCGACAGACACCTGCAACCTTGCAACCACAACTCTGAGCAGCCGAAATGACAATGGAGGTGGAAAACATGGATCTGAGTGGCAGACCCTGCTGACAGAGGGCTCCGCCAAACGTTCCCAACAGACCCTCACGATGCGCATGGCCCTGCCAAGTCTGTCCAGATAGCAATACTTAAAAGACAAATGTATTATTCATAGGTTTTTTGTCACCAAAGTGTGAACAATGACATTGAAATGTTCATTCTTTTTAAAATCGTTACGCTCCTGCACTTTTGTGGTGGCACTCTGCCATCTCCTTGTCTCCATGGAGATGTTATTGGTTTGCATGGAATCTGCTGAAACCCTGGAGACGCCCTGGGCATTCGGACGCTAAATAGGCACTCAAGGTGAGGCAGGGAACTACAGAACAATAGGCCCAACCCAGTTTCAATGAGCCATTAGCAGTAGGTGGTCCCGCCCTGTGGGCAGGGCCTCTCAACAGAGTAGGATAAAAAACAGGAGTTCTCAGACTTGTTTCTCTGATTGAGGAATGACTCTTGGATGAGAGTTGAAACGGTTTTATTTTTTTCTAAAACAGAGTCCAGATGAAACAACTGGATCTTTTTCGACGATAATGGAACACCTCCTGGACGAATGAGGATTACACCGACTTTGCATGGAATGTTCCACATTATATGGATTCTTACTGTGAACGAAGGTCGCCACTACACAGATCTGACTTGTATCTTTGCCCTGATGGTGTCAGAACGCTTGTCTCCATGAAGATAGATACAGTCAATTTAATGCCATAGATGACGGAACTTTCTTAGCAAAACACTAACATCTCATGCAGACAGCTGGCTGAAAAGTGACACTGCATCTTTAGTCAATTTGAAATTGTGTTGTAAAAACACATTATAACAACAAATATTTAGAGTTTTGTTATCTTTTTTAAGAGTAAGAGTCCCGGGATCACGGGGGTCGTATGGTGCAACACGCTGACCTGGTCCATGAGCTGCAGGTCCGGGAAGAAGGGGATGTTCTTGGCCCACTCCACGGCGGAGAAGAGCAGGCGCGCCAGCCAGCTCGCAGATATTTTCGATGCCCATCATCAGGTTGTTTCCCTGCATGCACTGCGCGCCGTAGCGGGACGTGGGGTAAGGCTCGGCGCGCAGCAGCAGCGAGATGAAGCCCGACAGGTAAGGCTGGGCGCTGTAGGCGTCCGAGCCGCCGGACAGGTACTGACCCGGGCTGCTCTGGGAACTGGAGGTCCGGCCACGCTGCACTGCTGCAACACACAACACCATCACAAGTGTTACGCTGGGGTCACTGGACTGGTTATCAGCTGGGTTATGCTGGTTACACTGGGTTACCTGACGCTGGTTACCGCTGGTTACGCTGGTTGACGCTGGTTTACACGCTTGGTTCGCGGTTACGCTGGGTTATTGCTTCGTTACCGGTTACGCTGTTACCGCTGGTTTACGCTGGGTTACGCTAGGGGTTACGCTGGGTTTACGCTGGGCTGTTACGCTGGTTTACGCTGGGTTACACTGGGTTTGCCTGGTTACGCGGGGTAAATCGGGGGGTTACGCTGGTTTACACAGGGTTTACGCTGGTTTACCTGGTTACGCTGGACGTTTTAACTGGGTTACGCGTGGTTTACGCTGGGGTTTACGCTGGGTTTACGCTGGGCTTTAGCGCTGGTTTACGCTGGTATGCGCTACACTGGGTTACGCTGGTTTAGCACTGGGTTACGCTGGTTTAAGATGGATTACACTGGGTTCACTCGGGTTACACTGGTTTTACACTGGGTTACGCTGGCGTTTACTGGTTACGCTGGTTACACTGGGCGCTGTTACGCTGGGTTACCGCTGGGTTTACGCTGGGTTAACGCTGGGTTTACGCTGGGTTACGGTCGCTGGGTTATACCGCTGGTTTACGCTGGTTATGGTCCCTGGGTTGTCACGCTGGGCTCCGCTGTCGGTTTAAGCGCTGGGTTTACGCTGGAGTTACGCTGGGTTACGCTGGAGTTTTACAGCTGGGTTACACTGGGGTTTTAACGCTGAGTTTACGCTGAGTTTAGCTGGGTTTTACTGCTGGGTATGTATGCGCTGGGGTTAGCGCTGGGTCTGGGTTACGCTGGGTTACGCTGGGTTACACTGGGTTACGCTGGGTTACACTGTACAAGGCAACGCAACACACAACACAACCAAAACACAACAAACACCACACAAACACATACAAACACAACAGACACACACAACACAAACACAACACAAACACTACAAGCACACACACAACACAAACACAACAGGAACAACACAAACACAACACAAACACACACAACACAAACACACAGCACACAGCACACCCACCACACAAACACAACACACAGCACACAAACACAACAGAATCACAAACACAACAGGAACACAAGGGGGGCACTACTACACACTGTCATTGTGTCCTTGGGCAAGACACTTCACCCACCTTACCTCCAGTGTCCAAGTGTGTGTATGTGAATGAGAGTGTGTTTGTGATGGTGTTTACAGTGTGTGTCACGTCGCACTGTCCCCAACTAACAAATAAATAAATACAAAATAATAATAATAATAATAATAATAATAATAATAATAATAATAATAATAATAATAATAATAATAAATAAAAACAACATTTCAAACTCAATCTCAATACAAAGGAAAACACTCCATACTTTATTTCATTACAAGGATTATTGAAAGACACGAGCAGCCACAAGCTCTGCTGTAGATCCAGACCATAATCACATCTGTCCAAGGACACAGGACACGCTGGGACATTTCCAAGTCCCTATGAACATTGTTTATTTTGTTTTCCACTGTAGCCCCTCGAGACCACTACTGTTGTGATTTTAGGTGTTACAAAAATAAATTGAAATTGAAATAATAAAAGTCATTCAATATTGGTAACAAATAATGACTATAGAAACAAACAAAAGACACACGGTAATAACACCAAGGTCCCCAAGGTCCCCCATCTGCGTTTTTTCAAATCAAAATGTCGAAAAGGCAGATTTATCTCATTCTTTTTTTTGTCTTCCTTATTCAGTCTAAATAAGCCTTGGCTTGGTTTAGTCTCACTTTAGTCACTCTTATGTTTTTATTTTGTCTCATCCATTAAGACGTGATATTAACAGAAATGAATGTGTCAAAAAGTATTTTCAAATATTGCAGTAAAACGAGCATAAGCTGAGGAGCGGCGGTGTAACACGGGTGCAGCTCCAGCCTCTGGGAGCTCCTTTCACCAGAACAAAACGGCCGTGAGCGACTCCTGTTCTCAAGCATTTTAGAGCTTATGTTGGCCACAAACTGTCACTTCTGTTCAACATTTATCTCAATATATAATGCAAACTGATCCATTATTACTACAGTATTGTATTGTATCTCTTACCCACAGCCAGCTGGATTACAGTCATGTGACATATTGATGTATTTATTTTCATGTCTTTTTTATTTTATTTTATTTATAAACACACAAAAACAAACACAGTGAAAGAAAACACGACCAGAGAGAAAGAACAGACATAAATCAAAAACAGCAGACAAATAAAAAACATTTAAAAAAAGAAAAAATCATTTCACGCAAAACCCAAAGAAGTCGTCCCATTTAGTCCAAAGTCTGTCAAATGTATCCACTTTCAAAGTAAGTCCACATGTAACATTTTTCCATTCCATGTTCCAGAGAGAACTGCTGGTTGTGTCCATGGCAGGAGTCCTGAGTCCTGAAGTCCATTGGGATGGTGATGTCATAAATTGTCTGTAAGGCTTTGTTGATCTCGGTCCAAAACTTGTGAACAACAGGACAATCCCAAAACACATGATAGAGGTTTGCCTCCTGCTGCCACACATCCTCTCCAACAGTCTGCATTTCCCTGTGAGTAATGGGCATTTTGACATGACTTCCCTCCAAACATGTGACTTTGTGGTTTTCCACTGAGATGTACATTTACTTTCCCACTCTTCATCAGCCAGAACAAAGTGACCCTCTCTTTCCCATTTCCCCTTAATGTAATCAGTCGAGTGAGTGCCCAGATTGTTAATACATTTGGACAATTTAGATATTAATCTCCTTGAAAGTTCAGATTGATATGCTTTAATGAATATTTCAGTCAAAGGGCTATGAGAGTCATCATTCTTTTTGATTTCTTGGTTATAATAACTCCTTATTTGTAAATACCTATAAAAGTCCTGTTTCTCTAACTCAAAGGATTCTTTCAACATAACAAAGATTGTCATGTGATTCTCTTTTACAACCCTTACAAAACCTTTATATCTTTTGTAATCCAGACCTTGAATCTCAGGTCAGTTCTATTTGGTCCAAAACCTTGTTCATAAACCAAACAGTTTAAGATTTGAACCTCTTTGTTTAGTTTGTATGTTTTGATCAGCTCCTTCCATGTTGTAAGCACAGATTTTACCCAGGGATTCTTCACTTCCTCCAAATGACTCAAGCGTCTGTCATCTGCCTGTAAGGCCTGTACAGGAACCCCCGGCACAATATTACTCTCAATATTTTTCCATTGAGCTTCATGTTCTGGGTCACACCAGCAACGCTCTGATCTGAGCTGAAATAAAGTAATTTTTCAGACAAGGCAAAGCCGTTTTTCTTTATTTTAATGTGTTGTATTTGTTTATTTGTTTGTGGAGGCGCTGCTCGGTAACAGTCCTGCGCCTCATAATGGAAAACACCCCAACGGGAGACAAACTGAACTCCCTCAGGTTTGTGAGAAATACTATACACAGCCTTTGTTTCTTCTCGTACAGGAACTTTTTACTTCTCAAGTGTGACTAATCTACGGCTACGTCCTGGTAACATCTGAACATTTACATGTTATGATATTGAGCCATTTGAATTTGAATGAATCCATAGAATGAATCATTTTATTTGTTTTTATTTTGTTTTAATTTTAAAACATACATAGAACACATAAACAAGACACAGATATTTAACACAGTTCTAATCCTGGGGTCTGGTGTAAACGTCCCAATTTGTCACATTTTCAGATTTCAATCATTATCAGTCCAGTCTTTGAGTTTGTGTCATCCATTTCTTTGTAATGGCCTTTTTTCCTGCTGCCAGCAGTCTGTTCCAGAGGTATCCATCCACGGTGTCCATGACAGGAGTTCTGAGGCCCAGATAAATGGTTCTGAAATCCAGTGGATGATTCATACTGCCTCCACAGTTTTACAAGCACTACTCAACTACTTTCAATTTAACGCAACTTCCAAAACCAATGCTGGACAAAATCTCCTCTGACTATGTACTTTTTTCCAGACTTTATAACTTTCAAAATAATATGATCTATATATTTCACTTATAACATGATGCAAAAGTCCGACACTAATCAATACTGAAACTACTATTGAACAAGATATTCCTTTGTACAAGTATCGATACAAAGAAATAACTGATATTGAGCTTTACTAGAACTAGAATAAGACCACAATGTTAAATAAAGGTATCGAAATCAGTATCGAAAATCAAGTATATTACATTTAATCTTTAAGACATGTAATGTCCGTGTGACCAACAGGAAATATAACAGTTTGGTTTTAGTATAATGCCAAAAAGTGACGTCACTCATTTCAAAAGTCAAACTCACTTTTTTTTTTTTTTTATATATAAGGGCCGTGGCCATAGATACTGACAATTTCATCAAATTACAGGCTATAGGCCTGTGGCTAAAGTCCTATGTTCATTCATATGCACGCCTTTTCTGAATGAATAAAAAATATAGATATTTTTCTCTCTAACATTTATAATCTTTATAACAGAGATTGACATCAGGAGCGTGTATATATTTAGGAGCTAACTGCTTCTATTTCACTGTTACTTTATTTTTAAGGCTTTAAAGAAAGTGATTCATAAAGTACTATTCAAATCACAATCACCCCACGCACACACATACACACACACATACACAATTTATTTATTCTAAAGATTTCTTGGCCCATATTAGACAGATACATGAGGCCGGCCCAGTTTCAGAGAATGACATAAGTGCTGCTGCTCTAACCACTCGACCACCGGGCAGGAAGAGCATGCTTTAGAGAATGAATCGGCCCTTACTGATTTAGACAAACTACATTTCCATGCAGAGTAGACATTATCGCCTGCCTCAGCCTCTTTTTGTCAGCTTTTACATCCAGAAAGGGTTGTTTTAAAATAACAATAATAATATTAATAATAACAATAATAATAATAATAACAATAACAACAACAATAATAATAATAATAATACTACTAATAATAATAATAATAATAATAATAAAAACATTCAAAAATATTGAATCTTTGTCCGTTTGAACCCTCACGAGTCTGACCCGCGGTGAGCGGCGCGCGCCTCGGTGACTCTGAGCCCGTGGGAGACGTGACTTCCCGGGACAGAGACTCTGCTGGGACAAGCCCCGCGGCTCACAATAGAAAATGATCATTCTCCAAAACCGGGTTGAGAGGATTTGGTGCTTTTTAATCCCTGACCTCAGCTGCACCTAAGAGCGCGGCGCCGCGCGGCACCGCGCGCCCTGACCCGCGCAGCGACTCACACGTCTCCAACTGAAACATTCACACAACTGAAGGGACTTTTTTTGGTTAGGACGAAATGGTTATGTTTTTTTTAGGCTTTCAAGACGTTTCAAGTGAATGTTTGCATCTACGCGCACGTGAGGCCCCGTGGACAGAGTCTGAAGCCAGACTTTCTGGAGCAGAAACACAAGGCGCGCTTTGGGCCGCGCTTTGCCGCAGCTCCACGAGTAGGGCTCTAGTTCTGGGTCACATCTGAAGGCCCAGGGCCAACCGAAATCTGGAGTGAAGAACGGATCTAAAGTGGCGCGTGGGTCTGAATGTCTCGGACTTAAAACCTTGGACTGTGTCAGCGCAGAGTGGCCCCTTACCTTCTCTTCTCATGCCCACTTTGATGCACTTCTTTAGGCGGCAATACTGGCACTGGTTCCTGTGGTGCTGGTCGATGGGACAGTCCCGGTTCCCGCGGCACGTGTACGACAGGTTCCTGCGCACAGAGCGTTTGAAAAAGCTCTTACAGCCCTCACACGTGAACTGCCCGTAATGTTTCCCACTGGACTTGTCCCCACACACCATGCAGTCTACGTTGGGAATTTTGTCCCCAGAAAGAGCGTCCGTGCCTGGGGTAGACCCGCTGGGCGTCCCCGGGCCCCCTCCGGACTCCGGGCCGCATATCTGCAGTTGCGCGGCGGGGTCCTGGATGTTCTCTTGCCACTGGTTTACTACCATTGCCATGCTCTCACAGTTTTCCGTGTGTCCGTCTCAGAGTTTCACTAAATCCGAGTCGCGCACATTGAAGCTGATCTGGTCCCAAAGTTCTGCTGTAGATCTCCGAAAACTCGAGCTCCCCGTTAAGTCCAGAGCGAGTCCAGCTCAAGTCCGGCCGCGCGTGGGTCGGCTTTAGCGCGCTGAGGGGCGTCTCCCCATGCGTGTCACCGCCGCTCACAGTGGACAACGCACTGGCACAGTGCGCGTGAGGCTGACACCACGGCCTCCGGGCAACCAGAGCCCCGCCCATTGCCCCGCCCACTCTGCGTCCATGTAAGGAAATTAACCCCAAATAAGGACGTGTGCCCCGAGGACAGGGCTCTCTGATTGGCCGAGTCGTTTACGTTCTTGAAGATGAGTGATCTGATTGGACAGCTGATATTCAGCGACGCTCACGCTGCGTCATAACGTCATCATTAACGTTTACACTTTAATGATGGCCTAAATGTGGCGAGCACGTGGTGCTCTCCTCTGACCATGAGTCAGTCCTTTATTGTTACCTCCACATCAGTTCAAGTTCACATATTTGGGAAATCGATCAAATCCACAGTTCAAACCAGACCAAATTGTGGTTGTCTTGATTCCATTTAAAAACCACGTCATACTTGGCCTGGAGAGCCTCCTTCTTGTTTCCATGGAAATGTTGTTAGGTTTTATACTGTGGAATATTATAGACAATCGTTCTCCAGTATGTTAACTGTATGTTTCTGTGCAATCATGCAGGGGACGTGCCACCTCCAGAAAGTTACACACTGTTGCTTTAAGGTTCGGGTTTAGGTTGAGGTTAGGCAAGTAGACTCAGGATCCGGACCAGGCTCCAAGAAACGAATGGGATTCAAAGTAATCCTGAGCACAGAAGTAACAGAAAGGAGGTACGGCACATGTTCTTACTGTTGATCGTATGACTGACTACTTCAGACATGTCAAGGCAGGCCCCTTAAGGGGGGATTCTAGACATCCAAGTGACGGGGTGCTTAGCACCCAGCGGTAATGTCCATGTTTACAAATGCTCTGCGCGCTCCTTCTTGTCTCTCTGTGGCCCCCACACGAGGATATAGGTCCTTACATTCAGTGCACAAGGTTCTTCTGGTGTTAAGGTGTTGAGTCACGTCCTGCTTTGAGCCTGGCCTGGTTTAGTCCTCTTCGGTCCGTTTCCATACTTTAAACTGCTGATAAGGTAAGATAACCTTTAATCATGATTAATACTACAGTAAAACATTAAAACTGTCATCAGACCTATTCTGGATTGTATTCTGAGGGAAGTTTGACAATCACTGCTCTAGACTCTTCCTCTGTCGCTCCTCTTCCTCTCCATGAATATGTGAGAATGAACTGTCTTCTGCCTGCTGTTTTCATGACGTCATCAGAGCCCTTCAATCCAACTTTATTTAGAAAGCGCTTTTCAAATATAGAATGTAACACAAGGTGCTTTAAAACACACAACCAAACAAGCACACACACACAGTCACATACACAAGCAGTCACACACACACACACACACACACACACACACAACTAAACATACACACACACGACAACACAGTCACACACAGAGTCACATTCACAAGCAGTCACACACACACACACACACACACACAACTACACACACACAACACACACATTCAGTACACACACACACAGTCACATGCACAAGCAGTCACACACACACACACACACACAAGTCACATGCACAAGCAGTCACACACACACACACACATTCACACACCACACACCCGTCACACACAGAGTCACATGCACCAAGCAGTCACACACACACACACACACATCACACACAGAAACCTACCTCCCTCAGGGGCCCGGAGAGAGACGAGGCCCAAACCTCCCTCAGGGCCCGGAGGAAGAGACGAGCCCCAAATCTCCACCAGGGGCCGGGAAGAGACGAGGCCCCAAACCTCCACCAGGGGCCCGCGGAAGAGACGAGGCCCAAACCTCCACCAGGGGCCCGGAGGAGAGACGAAGCCCCAAACCTCCACCAGGGGCCCGGCGGAGAGACGAGGCCCCAAACCTCCACCAGGGGTCCTATTGGCTGACAGTGTGGGGGTACAACAAAACACGGGGTTAGGGCTGCCCGGTGGTGGAGTGGTTAAGGCACAGCACACATATGCCAGGTTCCAGGTGTGAGCCTGTCATACTCCAGTGTTGTGAGTTTAAATCCTAACTCCTGGCGATTTACTGCATGTCCTCCCCTCTCTCTCATCCCCCATTTCACCCTGTCCTCTCCTGTCTAATAAAGCCTACGGGCAACAAATATTTAGAAAAAAAAAAAAAAACATGGGAGTTTTTTGCTTTTGAATACTTTTGTTTGACCAGGACGTCCATTGAGATTCAGAACTTCTTTTGCAAACAGCAACCTGCCAAGGCAGGCAGCCAACACATCCAGAATCAGAAAATCACAAAATATGACATTATAAAACAGCTCTCTGAGGAAAAACACAGACAAGCGCAGATACGGCAGTTTTCTTCTCAGATAAATTAAATAGAAAAGACCTCTTCGTTTGTGGTGCTGAAAAGTCTAAATCACAAAATCAAATGATGTGCCGTTGTATTCTCGGGAAATACAGGAACTGCCACGCCTCGAGCCAATTTTGACGACATGTGCAGAATGTAATGTTAAAATCCTTCTGAAAGGGATGGGAATCTCAGCTCTCCGATACGATATTCACCTGGATACACTTTCTGTGATTCAAGTTGTTTAAGATGCATTTCCTGACAAGGAGAATTATTTGAAAAGCTTTGATATGTTGAAAGTCCTTTGACTTGGAGAAGCAGGACTTTTATAGGTATTTACAAATATTATAAGCTAGTAATTACTATTAAAACCCTCTGACTGAAATTTGTATCTAGGCTTATAAATCAACTTTCAAGGGGAATAATATCTAAATGATATCAATCAACAAATACTCTACTAAATATAATAAAAACAAACGGAAAAGAGAAGGTCATCTTGTTTTGACAGATGAAGAGTGGGAAAGTGCGGGTACATCCCAGAGGAGGAGCTCAAAGTCACGTGTTTGGAGGTAGTTTTGCTTTAAAAATGTGTCACGTTTCTTTATAACACCAGGTCAAAGTGCTCATGTTGGTGAAACAGCGCCACCATGAGGCAAACCACTATCACATGTTCTGGGACTGTCCTGGTGCTCAACGATATTGGACTGAAGTTCACATATATATATATATATATATATATATATATATACATATACACACACACCGTATTTTCCGCACTATAAGGCGCACTTAAAAACCTTTATTTTTCTCAAAAAATGACAGTGTGCCTTATAACCCAGAGCGCCTTATATATGGATTCATTCTGGTTGTGCTTACTGACCTCCAACCGATTTTATGTGGTACACAGCGCTCAAAAATGTGTCAAAATGTTTTATCACAACTTTGGTACACTACAAAGCCGCACCGCTTGCAGCATTACGGTTACCGTAGCCAGGAGCGTCGCAGAGTAATACTGTGCTTCACCATAATATTACAGTGTGTGTATAAGGAATTTGAAGGATTGTGGACAAGGAATAAATGGAAAAGTGAGATGTATTATGTTTTATTTACGTGTTATTAGTGTACTAACAATTTTGCAGTTATTGTGAATAGACCATTCATTGACAGTGCGCCTTATAATTCAGTGCGCCTGGATTGACGGTATTAATAGAGAATCATTTGAAAGCGTAATATTATAGTTCACATTATATATAATATGTATATATTAATTAATAATATATACTTTGGATATATATATTCATATAATATAAATTATAGAGTATTACTAATATATATATATATACCACATATTAGTATATATAATGTGATGTTCTGTTTACATTTCATATTTTAGAGATGGGAAACTTTAATGGGAGCCACTCTTGGTTATCAAACACAATGTCAATATGGGAATGATATCATCGTGGAACAGCGAGATCAAGTTCATGGGGACAGATCGAACTTTGCTGTTATTCAGTCATGTGTATATCTGGAATTGTGCGCTAACGTATAGCTCTTGAATGCATGACCTAAATCAACTTTTTAATATAATATAATATATATATACTTATGTTATCATATTATTATAAATATATGAGACAAAAAAGAGACTTTTCTTCATCTCCTGTTTGTGCTTCACAGAGACGTGGCTCAGTGAGCCGATCTCGTGACGGCGCTGGGCAGATTGAGGGTTTTCATCTTCTGTCGTGCAGACCGCCAGAAGGATCTCTCCAGAGGAAAAACAACGCGGTGGAGGAGTGTTGCAGATGTGATTGTGATCTCCAAACACTGCTCTCCTGATCTGGAATATCTCTTTCATTAACTGCAACACGTGCAATTAACACGTGAGTTCGCCTTCATTCATTCTGGCTGTTGTTTACATCCCACCGAGCGCAAACGTGCACGTGGCACAGCGTGCACTCGCGGACCAGATTCTGAGTGTGGAGCGCACCTTCCCGGACTCCTTGTGTTATATCCTGGGTGATTTTAACAAGGGGAATCTCAGCCACGAACTACCAAAGTACAGACAGTTTTATTGAAGTCCTCACCGACCAGAGAGAGAAAAGCACGTTGGATCACTGTTACACAAGCATCAGTAACGCCTTACGCGCCGTGGCTCTGTGCTGCTCTCGGCTTTTTCAGATCACGCCATGGTTCACCTGATCCCACGTACAGGCAGAGGCTGAAGCTCTCCAAAAACCTACAGTAGAGGGAAATCTAAGAAGTGGACAATGAGGCAGTGGAGGAGCTACGTGTGTGTTGGACATCACAGACTGGGAGGTCTTCAGAGCTGCCACAGAGAGTTTGGATGAGGACACGGACACTGTGACGTCATACATTCGATTCTGTGAGGACAGCATCCTACCAACACAAACCAAAGTCACTTTCAACAATGACAAACCTGGTTCACCCCAAAACTGAGGCAGTTAAGGCAGCAGAAGGAAGGCACGCCACAGGGCTGGAGACAGGGGGCGCTACAAAGATGCAAAGTATGGATTTATCAAAGAGGTTTCTCGAGCGAGATCACAGTACAATATGCGTCTGAAGCAGCAGTTCTCTGACAACAACCCCGCCTCCGTGTGGAGGGGGCCTCCGGTCTCTCACCAATCATAAGCCCGAGCCCCCCTGCTGCAGACAATCGAAAAACTGGCTGAGCAACTCAACACCTTCTGCTCCAGGTTTGATGTGACCACCCCCTCCCCACTGTGGCCACTTCCTCCAACCCAAACCTGTTCCCCCCACCTCCCCACACTCTCTCAGTTCAGGAACAGGATGTTCACAGGGCTATTTCGAAAATCCAACCCCTGAAAAGCTGCTGGACCAGACGGCCAAACCCTAACCCCGCTACATTAAGACATTGCGCAGTAGAGTTCACCCCCGTCTTCACAGACTTTTTTAACACCTCCCTGGGGTCATGCCATGTCCCAGCCTGCTTCAAGTCGTTGTCCCTGTCTCCCAAGAAGCCTCACAGATCACTGGGCTTAATGACTATCAAGGCCTGTGGCGCTGACGTCTGTAATAATTTCGAGCGTCCTTGTACTTGTAGCCCCGACCTCAAGTACCTTCATCCTCTCCTCCTGCGTGGACCCCCTTTCAGTTCTGGCCTACATGTAGCTCAACAGGTCTGATGGACACAGAACACAATCAACCTGCGCACTCTGTCTACTTGCATGTCCTCTGTGCCAGCATCTGTGTACTCCGCCAGGAAACCATACCGCCAGGATCCTCGTTTGTGGACGTTCAGCTTGCGACTAAACTGCAACACCATCACTCCCTGTCTTCTGCCTCCCAGTGACAAGCTCTCCCAGCTCAACCGATAGCTTGACTCCACCCTGCAGGGGGCAGGCACTGAACTTCCTGACAGATACTCGGAGGCCGTGCGTGCGGCCTGGGGCAGAATACTTATGGATCTACTCAGCGAGACTAATACAGCACAGGAGCTTCCACGGTGCAAGTGATGTACTTTCTCCTCTGCTCTTCTCTCTGCTATGCACAAACTGCCTGCACTCTCCAGCCCTACCCGACTCCAGATCTAAAACTGATCAAGTTTGCGGACGACACCCACCCGTCATATCGGGACTCAATCTACGTGGACGGGGTGCGATGATGTCTTCAGTGTCTAACAGGATGGGAGGTGGAATCCGGCTGGGTGGCTCCTGCCAGAATTAGCTAAAGAACCATGAAATTCAGATGTAATTAGATTGATTGGGTATTAGCTGTTATATCCATGGAGTTCAACGCCCAGAAGACAAATGGAGATGATTCAGTGGACTTCAGGGGTAAAGAGGTAGCACAAAGCCCCCCCTTCTCCCAATCGATAGACAGACTCAACCCATCACCACCGTGGACTCCGTTCCGCTTCCTCTGCGCCCACCATCACCCAGGGACCTCAAGTGGGAGCCCACCATCAGCTCCCTCATCAAGAAGGCCCAGCAGAGGATTGTACTTCCTGCGGCAGCTGAAGGAAAGCCAATGCTGCCAGTGCAGTTGATGGTTGCAGTTGTACACGGCCATCATTGAGTCCATTCCTCACCTCCCATCACCGTGCTCGTGGACGTGACCAAGGCCTGGACAAAGAGCGACACAGCCGCTCAGCTGGCACGACAAACAGAGACCTACAAGCGACCCTCTGCTGGAGCCACAGCCAGGGACAAACAGAGGACTACAGCGCCCTCTGCTGGAGCCCACAAGCCAGGGACAAACAGAGACTACAGCGCATTGTGCGTTCTGTTGAGAAGGTGATCGGCTGCAGACTTCCATCTCTGCAGGACCTGTACGTCTCCAGGGCTCTGGGACGAGCAGGTCGGATCACAGCTGACCCTTCTCACCCTGGACATGGAGTATTTGAACCACTCCCCTCAGGCAGGAGGCCACTCCCCTCAGGCAGGAGGCTACGGTCCTTTCCCTCTGCCGTTGGACTCATGAACACTTCTAAACACCTGTCACTTTAACTGCAACTATTCATCACTCACTGCACTGTCACTTTCTGCACTACAACTTTAAATTTTACTGTAATCTTGGTGTACATAGTAATGCCTATTTTTATCTTATACTTTATCTTATGTAATTTTTAAATTGTTTCTTAATACATTCCCCTTTTGATTGAATATATGTTGTTTTTATTATTACTCAGTGTTCTATGTTGCACCTTAAGACCGAGACAAGTTCCTATGTTTGTGAATTTTGCTCATTGACAATGGCAAGAAACCCTTTCTGATTCTGATTTTGATTCTGATATATAAAAAAAGACAAACCCTCAGATGCATTTCACTCACGCTCGTATGATTTCCTGTTTGTCTCGTCTCATTTTGATATCTTCACTGAAAAGGTCTGCGGCAGTGCGGTCAATATTCAGTCCAACGGAAAGGATCCGGTGCGCCGGAGAACTTCGTACGGGTTGAGCTCCTCTCGCACTGCTACAGAAAGACTGCGGTCACGGCACTGCAGCTGGACTGCATGCGGTGTGAGCCCGGGGTAAGACTGAACAGCTGCTCATGCTTAACCAAAACCAGGGCCATTTCTAAGATTTGGTGAGATCCCAGCCCTGGGACATACCATTGAACCCGAAGCTGAAGAAACCAGAACCGCAGTTCACCCGTATATTATGGCTGCCTTGTGCGAGATGACAGACATTTGATGCTAAAATGTATTCTGTGCTTGCTGCTCTTTGTGACCTAACATCCAAGAGTCACAAAGTGGATAATCGAGTGCACTGAGGACCAATGTGACGTTGATTATTTAGAACATCAAACAGACTAAATTTGGTTCTAATAGACTGCATAAACTCCTAAAGCACTTTTAAGAGGAACATGAATGCCAAAAAACAAAGCCAGAAAAAAACTAAATGATCTGAAGAACAGACTAAAATAAAAGCATGGCAAGGATGAAAATCCTAAAATGTAACAAGAAATAAAAATGATTTTCAGAATATGAGACAGGTAGAATAGTGTAATTTTAACCAATAAGACCAAATATAATCTTTTTACAAAAAACTTTTAACCAAAATATCAGGAGATTAAGAAGAAGAATTTTTTACTCTCTATTTACCCATCATGACCAAAGAGCAAAATAAAAAATCTGGAGCTGAAATAACAGTTTTGGAAATACAGCATGCAATCAAAAGACTAAAAAACAAGAAATCTCTGTGTAGTATCAGGCTCACCTCAGAGTGGTATAAACTTACTTTTCTGCTTCTTAACAACTTAAAAAAGCTAGAAATTCAACATTTTAAATGTAATGTGTTACATTACTATGGTATTGCATTATTTTTTTTTTCATTACAGTAATCTCTTACTTTGTAATGAGTTATTGCCTAAGAATGTTGGAACTATGTCAACTAGGTTTAAAGGCATATGAACGCGCCAAGTGAACGCACACACTGTGAACGCACACACTGTGAACGTTTTCACGACAGACAGGGCTCAGGACAGTGCTCTGGTATTGACCTGTGCAGTCTTGGGACATATTTTCATCCAAGCCAGTTCCATGACTGAAGCTGTGGACATTTGGGCGTCCGACATCATCTACACATCACATATGGGGTGAAGCTGCAAGTCCTCCCCTGTCTGTAGTTCTCATCTAAGTACACCGGACTACTTCTTTGGTAAAAAAAACTCTCTAAACTGCATCTAATGATAAATGAAAGACATGGCACGTGTGACATCCATCATATGAGTCCCATGGAAGCGCAGCAGCTGAGGACCATGTTGATCACATGAGAGTGAGGAGGCCAAACACTGGACAGAACTGGTCTTTCCTTTTCCGCTGGAGCTTTGAGCCTGATTAGGAGCTGAAGTGTGGGAGGATTTATCTGTTCCGGGCTACAGATTTATTCATGTATTTGTTTATGTGGCGCTGGGGTCACGCTGGGGCCCGTTACTCATGCACAGCAGTGTGGGACCGTGGCCGGCTGCATGTGATGACTCTGCAGAGCTCGGCCCCTCTCTGTCTGCTGACCTCTCACCTCTCACCCTTACACTCCCAAAATTGGCTACTTTCATTTACTGACTGGTGGTTCTGTCCTACTGGCTCCAGACCGTTTTTATTCAAACAGCTTTTATTTATTAATGTTCAGTTTCTATTTCTGCATGACTTTAATGACATTGCCTACGTGTGTAAGCTTGAGTGATTGGAGTCCCCACTAAAGCGGAGCAGAGTAAGTGTAATGATGGATAGGAGGGATATGAGAGGTCTAATCTCAGGTTTAAATTAGTGGCTGAGTGAAAGAAAATTTACCTCCAAACATGAGGGTTGGTGATCTTATCTCAGCAACAACCAGAAAGAGATACTGCCATTATTTCCTATATTGTGACTGACTGTGTCAAAAGCCTTTCGGTATTTGGTTCATTATGTGTAAAGATCGTCTTTGTGTTGTTGTCTTGTGTTTGTCGTTTGTTAATAAATCCTATTTGATCATCGTGGATTAAATTTGGGAGATTTTTTGGGGATTGAGATTGGTCTGTATGAGGCACAGTTAAATCGGTCCTTCCCCTCTTTAGGTATTAAGGATATAATAGCTTCCTTCCAACTCTGAGGGGTCTGAGCCTTTTTAAGGGCCTAGTAAAAAGTTGTTAACAGCAAAGCAGTAAGTGTGTCTTTTAGAGCTTTATACAACTCTGAGGTGAACCCATCACTCTCCGGAGATAAAATGTTGTTTAAAAATTAGAAAAATAAATAAGACCAGCTAACAGAATCAAAAGCTTTCTTAGCATCCAAACTAATTATTATAGCTTTGTCTTGGTGTTTTTGTATATGGTTCGTTATGTATAAAGTTTGTTTTAGGAGTAATTTTTGCATTCTTTTGGGCATAATTGAGGGGTATAGACGATAGTCCACATTCAGAATAGCAATGGGTCTATATGAGGCACAATCGATTCAATCCTTCCCCTCTTTACGAATTGAGGATATGATGGCTTCGTTCTAAACAGGAGAGATCTGAGTCTTTTAAGTGCCCAGTTAAACGTTGTTGAAAGCAAAGGGATAAGTGTTTATTTTAGAGCTTTAGTGAACCCATCACTCCCAGGAAATGTATTGTTCTTTAATCTTTTGATTGCACCATGTCGCAGTTAACCCTGTGATGAGCTGGCCCCTGTCCGGTGTTTACCCTGCCTCCAGTCACCCGCGGAACCAGCGGTAGAAAATTAATGAATGAATGAATTGCACCATGTATTTCAGCTCCTACTTTTTTGTTTTGCTCCTCTGAGATAACGGGCAAATTGAGGGTGTCTAGATAGGAATTTGTATCGTCCTCTTTTCTTTGCACTCTTCTCTTTTATGTCTTGAACTAAGATTTTGTGATTTCTGCCATGTCTTTGTGATTTTAATGCATTTTTTCATGTTGTGTGAAGCACTTTGAATTGCCTTGTGTATGAATTGTGCTCTACAAATAAACTTGCCTTGCCTTGCCTTTGCCTCTTTATCTCCTGAAATTTTAGAGAAAACATTTTTATTGTAGGATTCAAATGCTGATTGAATTTGGTCTTGTTTGATTATTAGATTGTATTACTTTATCTGTCCCATATTTTAAAACTGTTCTTTCAGCTTCTAGTTTTCTAAGTTTCCAAGATAGTCATTTAGAACATTTCTATTCACTCTCATAATATCTTTTGTTTAGTAAAGAGCATTTTTTTTAACTAAGTTGGTCGTTGTGATGCTGGGTGAGGTGTAGTTTGTAGTGTGGTGCTGGGTGAGGTGTAGTTGAGTGGTGGTTTGAGAGTTGGTGTGTGGTCTGGGTGAGGTGTGGTTTGGTAGTGTGGTGCTGGTGATTCTGGTAGTGTGTGGTGCTGGGTGAGGTGTAGTTGGTCGTGTGATGCTGGGTGAGGTGTAGTTGGTCGTGTGATGCTGGTGAGGTGTAGTTGGTCGTGTGGTCTGGTGAGGTGTAGTTGGTAGTGTGAGGCTGGGTGAACTGTAGTTGATAGTGTGGTGCTGGGTGAGGTGTAGTTGATAGTGTGGTGCTGAGTGAGGTTAGTTGGTCGTGTGATGCTGGGTGAGGTGTAGTTGTAGTGTGGCGCTGGGTGAGGTGTTGTTGTGTCGTGAGGTGTAGTTGGTAGTGTGATGCTGGGTGAGGGGTGAGGTGTCGTGAGGTGTGGTTGGTAGTTGTGAGGTTGTTGGTGTGGTGTGAGGTGTAGTTGGTGTGTGGTGCTGGGTGATGAGTTGTAGTGTGGTGCTGGGTGTAGTTGGCCGTGTGGTTGATAGCTGTTGGTGTGGTGAGGTGATTGTGTGTGCGTGTGGTGTAGAGTTGGTTGGTAGTGTTGGTGCGGGGTGAGTGTGGTTGGTAGTGTGTGCTGGGTTGAGGTGTGTTGGTATGTGATGCTGGGCTGCGGCTGTGTTGGTCGTGTGAATGCTGGGTAGAGGTGTAGTTGGTCAGTGTGGTGTGGTGCTGGGTGAGGTGTAGTTGGTTGTGAGGCTGGGTGAACTGTAGTGATAGTGTGGTGTGCTGGTGTAGGTGTGTTGATAGTGTGGTGCTGAGTGAGGGTGTTGGTCGTGGTGATGCTGGGTAGGTGTGTTGGTGCTGTGGCGTGGGTGAGTGTTGTGGTATGTGATGCTGGTAGGTGTAGTGGTGTGTATCTGGGGAGGTGTTGTTAGTGTGTGCTGGGTCGAGGTGTGGTTGGTAGTGTCCGGTGCCTTTTGGTAGGTGTATTGGGTCGTGGGCGGCGAGGGTAGAGGTCGTGTAGGTGTGGGTGTGGTCGGTGACTGAGGTGCTGGTGAGGTGTAGTTGGTGCTGGATGAGCTGGGTTGCACGGTGTGCGTTGGCTAGTGTAGCTGTGAGGTGCTGATGCGTGGTGATGTAGATGTAGGTCGTGTGATGCTGGTGAGGTGTAGTTGGTAAGTGTGCGTGGGTAACTGTGTTGGTGTGTGCAGGCTGGTGAGGTGTAGTTATTGTCGTGGTGCTGGTGAGGTTGCTATTGTTGTGTGTGTGTTGGGTGAGTGGTGTGTTCGCAGTCTTGCTAGGGTGTAGGGTGTAGTTGATCGCTGTGATGCATATAGTAGTGATTGGTCTGTTGGTGATGTGGTGCTGGGTAGTGTGTGATGTGAGCTGTGAGTGTGTGTAATGTGATGCTGGTGAGGTGTGTTGGTAGTGTGGCGCTGGGTGAACTGTGTTGGTAATGTGGGTGTAGTTGTGTAGTGTGGTGCTGGGTGAGGTGTAGTTGGGTGGGCTGTAGGTGTAGTTGTGTGGTGCTGGGTGGGTGTAGTGGTTGTGTGGTGCTGGGTGAGGTGTAGTTATCGTATGGTGCTGGGTGAGGTGTAGTTTGGTTGTGTTGGTGCTGGTGGCTGTTAGTTGGTAGTGTGGTGCTGGTGAACAGTAGTTGGTAGTGTGGTGCTGGGGCTGTAAGTTGGTAGTGTGGTGCTGGGTAGTGGTAGCTTGCGTGTGTGGTGTGCTGGGTGTGGTTGGTACTGTGGTGCTGGGTGAGGTGTAGTTGGTAGTGTGGTGCTGGGTGATGAAGTTGGTATGTGGTGCTGGTGAGGTGTGTGGTCGTGTAAGTGGTGAGTGTAGTTGTCGTGTGATGCTGGGTGAGGTGTAGTTGGTAGTGTGAGGCTGGGTGAACTGTGAGTTGGTAGATTGTGCTGGGTGACTTCGTTGGTAGTGTGGTGCTGGGTGAGGTGTAGTTGTAGTGTGGTGCTGGGTGAGGTGTAGTTGGTAGTGTGTGCTGGGTGGTGTATTGATAGGTGGTGTTGGGTGACTGTAGTTTGGTTGTGGTGCTGGGTGAGGTTGTAGTTGGTGTGTTGCTGCTGTTGAGTGTGTAGTTGGTAGTGTGGTGCTGGTGAGTGTAGTTGGTAGTGTGCTTGTGTAGTGTGGTGCTGGGGCGTGTAGTTGGTAGTGTGGTGTGGGAGTGTACTGTAGTGTGGTGCTGGGTGAGCTGTAGTTGGTGCTGAGCTGTAGTTGTGGTGCTGGGTGAACTGTAGTGGTAAGTGTGGTGCTGGTGAGGTGTAGTTGATATGTGGTGCTGGTGAGGTGTAGTTGGTCGTGTGGTGCTGAGTGAGTGTGTTGGTAGTGTTGGTGCTGGTGGCGTGTAGTTGTGTGTGGTGCTGGGTGAGCTGTAGTTGGTGTGTGAGTGCTGGTGAACTGTAGTGGTAGTGTTGCGCTGGTAACTGTAGTTGGTAGTGTGGTGCTGGGTGAGCTGAGTTGGTTAGTTGGTGTGGGTAGGTGTGTGGTAGTTGGTGCTGGTGAGCTGTAGTAGGTAGTTGGTGCTGGGTGAGCGGTGTTGGTAGTGTGTCTGGTGGCTGTCAGTTGGTGTGTGGTGCTGGGTGAGGTGTCGTTGGTAGTGTGGTGCGGTGAGCTGTCAGTGTAGTGTGATGCTGGTGAGGTTGTTGGTGTGTGTGCTGGGTAGGCGTAGTTGGTAGTGTGGTGCTGGTGAACTGTGTTGGTAGTGTTGCGCTGGGTAGTGTAGTTGGTAGTGTGTGTGGTGTAACTGTAGTTGGTAGTGGTGCTGGGTGAGGTGTGTTGGTAGTGTTGGTGCTGGCTGAGGGTAGTGTTGGTAGTGTGGTGGCTGGGTGAGCTGTGTTGGTAGTGTGCGCTGGCTGATTTTGTATGTGGGAGGTGTAGTTGGTAGTGTGCTGCTGGGTGAGGTGTAGTTGATAGTGTGGTGCTGGGTGAACTGTAGTTGGTAGTGTTGCGCTGGGTGAACTGTAGTTGGTAGTGTGATGCTGGGTGAGGTGTAGTTGGTAGCTTCGTGCCTTCTGGTGCGTAGTTGGTAGTTTAGTGAGGAGTGGTAAAAGTCTCTGCTGTTTGAGAACATTAAACATCACACGCTGGTCCTGCTGTCCGCTCACTCCTCCTGAGGCCTCTGTCACTGCTCGGACTGTGCGTTGGGGAGGGTGGGATGGGAGTGTTAGGGCCTATACAAGGAATGCTATGTGGCTCGCATGACCTGACATGTCTCTGAAGCTGGAGGGGGTCTTGACCTCTGACCCCAGGCTCCAAAACGAGGACGATGAAAAAAGGCTGTGGGGAAGCAGGCTTTGGCTTGAACAAGGGGCTCTGTTTGGACCACTCCAGGAATGCGTCAGCGCCATAAAAAGATGCCTTCAGAGGCAGAAAGGAGAGAGCTGTGTGTCAGCTGTCAGCCACACACTGTGTCCAGGCTGAGCAGTGGGACTGTAAATGAGGGAGAGCGTCTCCATTTAATAACATCAGTGTTTTGAAATAAACTTCAAACTGATTTTTTTATTTTTCCTTCAACCAATATAATTTCTAATGACGTCAGTGAAAACTGGTTACTCCAAACGCAGAAATCCTCTGCCATGAACTGCTGTGTGTAACTGTTATGTGTATTAATGTTGTCATTATTTGTTTATTTGGTAGGGACAGTGCATGTTAATGAACACACATGACACACTTGCTGTAAACACGCCAAATTGTGGTCATGGGCTGATTTTCATCCATTGTCTACATTCCCTCTTACAAACACACACTCATTCATACACTAGCATACATGGTCACTGGAGGCAAGGTGGGTGAAGTGTTTTGCTCAAGGACACCACAACAGAATGAGACTTATGCAGAGGATAATGGTAATGGTGAAGTAATGGAAAAGCAAGAAAAACTAAACAATTTGCAGAACAAATTAAAACTTTTGGAAACTAAACATACAGGAAACAGGAACCCTAAAATGCTACAAGAAATGAAAAAGATAAGAGTGAAAATGAATGACCTGGCACCACAAGAAATAATTTTAAAATGCTCTTCACCAAATATATTATGAATGTGGTTCAAAATTCTCTAAATTACTATCTTAGAAACTTAAAAAACAACAAGCAGAAAGACTTTTTTTTTTTTTTTTAAATATGAAACAGTCAGAACCAAATACAAAAATCTTTTGAATCCTTTTATAAAAAAAACCCTCAAAAAAAACCCAAAATACCACATATACAATCTTTTCTGACACCCTGAAATTTACCCAGCATGACTGAAGAGCAACGCAAAAAATGAGGTGCTGAAATAGCTGATAATGAAATTCACAGCGCAATCAAAAGGCTAAAAAACAATAGATCTCCAGGGAGTGATGGATTCACCTCTGTGTGAAAGACACACTTCCTCCTTTGCTTTTATAAATGTTTAATTGGGCTTTAGAAAAAGCTAAGATCCCTCTGAGTTGGAAAAAAGCCATCATATCTCCTAGGCAAGGCAAGGCAAGTTTATTTGTAGAGCACAATTTGTACACAAGGCCTTTCAAAGTGCTTCACACAGCAGAAAATGCATTCATATCACAAAGACATGGCAGAAAACACAAAACAGTTTAAGACATAAAAGAGAAGAGTGCAAAGAAAAATCAGTTCAGTCACGTGCACAGCTGAACGAAACTGTTTAGCTTAGATTTGAACAATGCCAGAGTAGAGGCCTGTCTCACATTCTCAAGAAGACTGTTCCAGATTTTAGCTGCATAAAACTGTAATGCAGATTCCTCATATTTAGTCCAAACTCTAGGCACCAGCAGGAGGCCAGTCCATGTTTAGTCCTGACTCTGGCACCAGCAGGAGGCCGGCCCATGTTTAGTCCTGACTCTGGCACCAGCAGGAGGCCGGTCCCTGAGGTCCTTAGAATCTGAGATGGTTCATATGGCTTTAACATATCCGGGATGTACTTTGGTGCTAGGCCATGGAGAGACTTCAACACAAGCAGAGCTGCTTTAAAGTCTATTATCTGAGCCTGAAGCCAGTGCAGAGACCTGAGCACAGGACTAATGTGATTGTACTTCCTGGTTCTAGTCAGGACCCGAAGCAGCAGCGTTATGTATGTTCTGCAGTTGCTTTACAGCTCTTTTGGTGAGCAGGCCGTTACAGTAGTCTTATCTGCTGGAGACAAATGCATGGATAAGTCTCTCCAAGTCTGGTTTAGACACTATACTTTTGATTTTGGTTTGAAAGCGAGACTCTGGAGGTGACCGCTAACACTTTCTCTTACTGTGGGCCAAAGACAATGATTTCAGTCTTGTCTGAGTTCAGAAAGCCTGCTGGACCAGACTGTGTTTCTCCCACCACCGTAAGACACTGCATAGGAGTGCTGTCCCCAGTCTTCACAGACATTTTTAACACCTCGCTGGGGTTCATGCCACGTCCCAGCCTGCTTCAAGTTGTCCATCATTGTCCTTGTCCTTAAGAAGCCCAAGATCACTGGACTTAATGACGACAGGCCTGTGGCGCTGACGTCTGTAGTCATGAAGTCATTTGAACGCCTGGTCCTGCCCCACCTCAAGTCCTTCACCTCCTCCCTGCTGGACCCCCTGCAGTTCGCCTACAGAGCCAACAGGTCTGTAGACGGCACCATCAACCTGGCACTCCACTTCATCCTGCAGCATCTGGACTCCCCGGGAACCTACGGCAGGATTCCTGTTGTGGACTTCAGCTTCTGCATTCAAACACCATCCTCCCTGCTCTGCTCCAGGACAAGCTCTCCCAGCTCATCAACGTTGCCCGCTCCACCTGCAGGGGGAGCACTGACTTCCTGACGAATCGGAGGCAGTGCGTGCGGCTGGGGAAAGAATGTCTCAGACACTCGGACCATCAGCACAGGGGCTCCACAGGGCTGTGTACTATTCTCCTCTGCCTCTTACTCCCTGTACACAAACTGCTGCACCTCCAGCCAACGACTCCGTAAAACTGATCAAGTTTGCGGACGACACCACCTCATCGGGCTCTCATCTCGGACGGGGAGAGTCTGTCTACAGGAGGGAGGTGGACTGGCTGGTGCCTGGTGCAGCAGTAACAAAACACCAGAAGACTGTGGAAGATGATCGTGGACTTCAGGAAAGTCACAGCCCCCCAGCCCCCCCTCATCATGACAGACTCCCCCATCACTACCGTGGAACTCGCTCCGCTTCCTCTGCACCACCATCACCAGGACCTCAAGTGGGAGCCCACCATCAGCTCCCTCATCAAGAAGATCCAGCGGAGGATGAACTTCCTGCTACAGCTGAGGAAAGGCCAAGCTCCAGTGCAGATGATGGTGCAGTTCTACATGGCCATCATTGAGTCATCCTCACCTCCTCCATCACCGTGTGGTTCAATTCAATTCAATTCAATTTATTTTTGTAACGCCCAAAATCACAACAGCAGTTGGCTCGAGGGGCTACAGTGGAAAAAACAGGAATAAAACAGAATAAACAATGTTCATAGGACTTGGTAATGTCCCCAAGCTCCCCTGTCCTTAGACCCTCCTTCTCGGCAGAAGAAGTTCCTAACTGGCCTGAACCAATAAGCGATTTCAAAGAGGAACGTTTGAAGCCTAGTCTTAAATGAAGAGACTGTGTCGACCTCTTTAACATGGACAGGAGCTGATTCCACAACACAGGAGCTTGGGAGCTAAACGCTCTACCTCCTAGCTTGTGCTTTTAGAGACTCTTGGGACCACCATAATTCCAGCATTTTGAGAGCGAAGTGCTCTGTTTTGGATGATAGAGGTACTATAGCATCTTTGAGGATTTTGAATTTGATTCTAAACTCAACAGGGAGCCAGTGAAGAGACTCGAGCACCGCGTAATGTGCTCTCTTCTTTTAGTTCCTGTTAGTAATCTTGCTGCTGCATTTTGATTGAACCAGTTGAAAGCTTTTTATAGAGCTTTTGGGGCACGCTGCGAGCAGAGAGTTACAGTAGTCTAATCTAGATGTTACAAAGGCATGATGTTTGGGCTATATTACGCAGATGAAAATAGGCTGTTTTACAGGCTTGATTTATGTGTGCTTTGATTGAGAGCTCTTGGTCAAATAAGACTGCAAGGTTAGGGTACCGCCTGTGGGCAGGGCTTTTTACAGAGTAGGATAATAAACCTGAGTTCTCAGACTTGTTTCACAGATTGCAGAATGACTCTTGGATGAGAGTCGAAACGTTTTGTTTTTCTAAAACAGAGTCCAGATGAAACAAACTGAATCTTTTTCTACAATGTTAAAAAAATTAGAAGAAAATCATTTCGATGCTGAGAGTGGCTGGGAGTGAGGGCTCTACTGCGCTGTGACAGTTTGTTAGCCTAGCTACAGTGGCTGAAAAGAAATCTAGTGTTATTTTTTGTTGACTTCATATTCCAATTTGAATAGTATCTTGTTTGGACCTCACGCAGAGCCTGCTTATAGGACAGTAGGCAGATTTTCCATGCTCTTTAGGGATTCCTCCGTGTGGGAGTGACGAAATGGTCTTTCTAGATTTTCGAACTCTTTGTTTTATGTGAACGCAGTTCTTCATTGTACCAGGGGGGGGCACGTTTGGCCTAATGACCTTCTGCTTTAGCGAGACTGCAACATCAAGAAGCAGACTTCTGAGAGTTCATGGTCAAGTCGATAAATTGATCACTTACACTGGGACTAAGGCCGTTCTCAGCAGTGATCACATGACATGATCACATGACATGATCACATGACATGATCACATGACATGAATGATCACATGACATGATCACATGACATGTCGCTGAATATTGGCTCTATTATTTCTTTGAACTTTGAGACAGAGTTTTCTGATATTGTCCTTTTCATTCTGACTTTATTCTGTGAGGCTGGATAATCTTTAAGAAAAAACTGAAAGGTAATTAGGAAATGATCTAACAATATAGGTACGCTGGCCAGGCTACAGCCAGGGACATACAGAGACTTCAATCTCTGCAGGACCAATTCGCTGAGGCTGATGAAGAACCGTTCATATGGAGTAGAGACCGTTTCTCTAGGCAATTACTTTTTTAATTAATCAGTGTAACTTTTTTAATTAATCAGCATCAATTACTACATTAAGAAAAAATTAAAAAACACAAACAATTGTTGGTGCCTGTTTCAGAAAACAGTGCAGAAAACAAAACAAAAAGATCAGCTTCTAAGTGGCATTAGTTAACCTGAACTACATGTGTACAACATTTTACATTTTCATAATTAATCCTCACAGACAACACTGCTATGGAAAGTTGTTCTTAAAGACATGTCATTTATAACATTCTTTCATGGGTTTCTAATAACCAAAGCATCTTTATGAATAGAAGTTCAGCGATGCTTTCAGCGTTAGCATTATCCGGCGTAATAAATTAAAAAAGCCCTCCAGTTTGGTGTGTTCGCATTAAAGGTAACGGAGCACATCAGATGTCCGATCAGCTCGGACTGATAAGAAATCAGCCGCTTTCACTTCCTCACAAATATAGTTTTCATTCAGAGCCTCATTCTGACTCGTTTTTAGAATACTGTTGAACACAGTCGTCTGTAGATGCAGTTTGAACAAGTGAACACAGAAGAAAACAACAACAACAACAAATGTATTCTTTTCCATTTTATGAATGTCCAATATAATGTCAGTCCAGTTCTTGATTGTTGGTGCATTTTGTGTCATCCATTTCATTTGTGAGAGCCTTAATAATAACTGCCAATTGTGTCCATGGCAGGAGTCCTGAGGCCCAAATACAGAGTCCTGAAATCCAGTGGGATGATGATGTCATAAATTGTCTGTAAGGCTTTATTGATCTCAGTCCAATACTTGTGAACAACAGGACAATCCCAAAACACATGATAGATAAGATAAGATAAGATCACCTTTATTTGTCCCACAATGGGAAAATTCGAGTGTTGCAACAAAGGGCACAGAAACAGATTATGCAGAAGTATAATAATAAAAACAGATAACTTAGAAAAAGAAAACTCTTATAAAACCAGATCAACTTAGAAAAAAAGAAAACTCTTATAATTTGAATAATAATAACACAGCTGTCATATGGACAGAAAATCTCCTCTCTGTGATGCTGCTGCTCCAGCAGACCACACCGTACAGGAGGGCTGATGCCACCACAGAGTCGTAGATGGTCCTCAGGAGTAGCCCTGTCACTCCAAAGGACCGGAGTCTCCTCAGGAGGTAGAGTCGACTCTGGCTCTTCCTGTACAGTGCGTCTGTGTGATGAGTCCAGTCCAGTTTGTGGTTCAGATGAACACCCAGGTACTTGTATGAGTCCACTCTCTCAATGTCCCTTCCCTGGATGTTCACTGGTGAGGGGGCAGCAGAGTCGCATCTGTGGAAGTCCACCACCATCTCCTTGGTCTTCCCCGCGTTGATGAGGAGGTGGTTCTGCTGACACCAGTCCACAAAGTCCTGCGTGAGTCCTCTGTACTCCGCATCGTCTTCGCCCGTGATGTCCAATGATGGCAGAGTCATTCTTCTGCAGGACACAGCTGTCCGTGTCGTGTCTGAGGTCTGCAGTGTAGAGGGTGAAGAGAAAGGGCGCGAGGACGGTGCCCTGGGGTGCCCCCACACTGCAGGGCCGAGTGTCAGACACACAGTCTTGGGCTCTCACAAACTGGGGTCGGTTTGTGAGGTAGTCCAGGATCCACGCCGCCAGGTCGTGGTCCACACCAGCCGTCTCCAGCTTGTCCCTCAGGAGCAGCGGCTGGATGGTGTTGAAGGCGCTGGAGAGATTAAAAAATAGGATCCTCACAGCGCTGCCAGGCTTCTCCAGGTGAGAGAGAGAGCGGTTCAGCAGGGTTTGCCTCCTTGTGCCACATCCTCTCCAACAGTCTGCATTTCCCTGTGAGTAATGGGCACTTTGACATGGGGTTATAAAGAAGCGAGACACATTTTTCCAACAGAATTCCCTCCAAACATGTGACTTTGTGGTTTTCCCCTGAGATGTACATATACTTTCCCATTTACCCTGTCTGCTCAAATTGTTAATACATTTACACAATTTAGAAATTAATCCCTAAAAAGTTCCGATTTATATGCTTTAATGAATGAATATTTCAGTCAAAGGGCTATGATGGTCATCATGCCTTTTGATTTGTTGGTTATAATAACTCCTTATTTGTAAGTACCTATAAAAGTCCTATTCCTCTGAGCCAAAGAATTCTTTCAACACAAAGCTCTTCAGATGATTCTCCTTTACAATCTGGTAAAAGACCTTCATACCTTTTGTTGTCCAGACTTTCAGGGCCGTATTTTAACACTGGTAGCGTTGGCGTGAGCTATTTCCTGGGGGCCCACAAGCCTCAAGTTAGGACGACAGGATCTGGACTCCAAATCCAGGAGCTTATTCTTCCTGTTATTCTTCTCCGACTCCAGCGTCATCACCCTGGCCCGCAACGCCTCCATCTCGGTCCTTACTGTCTGCAGACCGCCGGTATTGTCTGAAACACTCAACCTCCTCAATGCGTGTTCCTGTTATGCCATTTGCTTTGAGTTTAGCGGTCACTGCCTCTGACACTGCCAGAGCTAGCTCTGGAAGACAGGAAGTTCTTTGTCGAAATTGGTAACTGTGTCTCAGACCAGATGCCCCTGACCTGTGGGGTGCCCCAAGGGTCAATCCTGGGACCCCTTCTGTTCAACCTCTACATGCTGCCCTTAGGTCAGTTGATACGCAGCGAGAATGTGTCCTATCACAATTATGCAGACGACACTTAAATCTATGTTTCACTGACGGCAGGTGAATATGGACCAGTGGATTCACTCTGTCACTGCATCCAACAGATCAGTGTGTGGATGAAGAAACAACTTTCTCCAGCTGAACTCAGACAAGACTGAAATCATAGTCTTTGGCCCACAGAAACAAAGAGAAAGTGTAAACAGTCACCTCCAGAGTCAAGTTAGAAATCTGGGGGTAATAATGGACTCAGACTTGAATTTTAACAGCCACGTCAAATCAATAACATCAGCAGCTTTTTACCATCTAAAAAACATTGCCAAAATCAAAAGTATAGTGTCTAAACCAGACCTGGAGAGACTTATCCATGCGTTTGTCTCCAGTAGATTAGACTACTGTAACGGCCTGCTCACTGGCCTCTCCAAACGAGCTGTAAAACAGCTGCAGTACATCCAGAACGCTGCTGCTCGGGTCCTGACCAGAACCAGGAAGTATGATCACATTAGTCCTGTGCTCAGGTCTTTGCACTGCCCCCTGTGGCTCAGAGAATAGACTTCAAAGCAGCTCTGCTTGTATACAAGTCTCTCCATGGCCTAGCACCAAAGTACATCTCGGACATGTTAGTGCCATATGAACCATCTCGGACTCTGAGGACCTCAGGGACCGGCCTCCTGCTGGTGCCCAGAGTCAGGACTAAACATGGGGAATGTGCGTTTCAGTTTTATGCAGCTAAAATCTGGAACAGTCTTCCTGAGGATGTGAGACAGGCCTCTACTCTGGCAATGTTCAAATCTAAACTAAAAACTTGTTTTGTTTGGCTGTGCATATGACTGAAAATGCTTTTCTTTGCACTCTTCTCTTTTATGTCTTGAACTATTATTTTCTGCCATGTCTTTGTGATTTTAATGCATTTTTTCCTGTTGTGTGAAGCACTTTGAATTGCCTTGTGTACGAATTGTGCTCTACAAATAAACTTGCTTGCTTGCTTGCTATGGTCGCTAACAACTCGGCTCTCAGAGACTCCATGGCACGCTGCACTTCGGACATCTTGAGCCACAGCTAATGACCAATTACGTTCTCTCCCCCTTCCGACGCAAAGAAGTCGCGTGAGTCTCTATCAAATGATTTGACCAAACTTTCATACATGATATGATGCATCTTCTTCGTAATATTGGTCGAGTGCCTGAATTTAAATGAAATGTACAAAAAAATGTAATACAAATAATTTCATACTGGTCCCCCTTTGACCTTAAAAAAGATCTGTCAATTTAAATGGCAAGTTGAAGCTCTTAGATATTTAGGTGTGGTCCTCCATGAAGATCTATCAGCAATCTCTACCCTGCTTTTCTCTACTATAAAACATACCATGAAAATTGATTCTTATTCCATACTTAGGTCTATGTCAAAAGATTCAAACTATAAAAATTAATGTTTTCCTAGAATCCTCTATCTATTGCAGACTCCAATTTCTATCCTAAATAGAAAAATCATCTATCCATCCTTTTGATGGAATTAAACAATCTCAAGATTTGTATTGCAAGGCAAAAAAAACTCTACAATTATCAAAAGAAAAGGAGGTTGGGGTTTACCTTTCAGCTCAAATCAGAGCGTTGCTGGTGTGATCCAGAATATGAAGCTCAATGGAAAAATATTGAGAGTAATGTTGTGCCGGGGGTTCCTGTACAGGCTTTACTGGCAGATGACAGACGCTTGAGTCATTTAGAGGAAGTGAAGAATCCCTGGCCAAAACTTACAAACTAAACAAAGATGTTAAAATCTTAAACTGATTGGCCTATGACTAAGGTTTTGTACCAAGACTTTTGACTAATTTGCTGGACAAGACGTGCCGTAATTTTTGTTTTTGTTTTATTTATTGGATGTCTTGATTTCCTTTGCTAGCTCTTTGTGTCGTGTTCTTTGTTTTGTGTTTTATGTGTGTTTGAAAAAAAAAAAAATAGAATAGTCATAAAACCTAGTCGCTCAGTAAATGAAATGTTTTAAAGCCTGTTTATGTTCAGGAAATGATTAGTTGGTTATTATATTAATTGTGAATAATCTATTAGCTTGTTTCAGCCCTACTCTGAAACTTGTGCTCTGGACCCTGGGCTCTGATCTGCCTGGGCACATGACTGTTGTGACTGAAGACCTACAGTTCAGCTGGAAGCACTCGAGCCCTTTGACGTTCTCACACTGTTTGGTCTGAAAGTGCCAAAGGGGATGCATTCGGAAGGGTCAAAAGTCAATATGGCTACTGAGAAGAAGGTTTGCTTGTCCAATGGTGGAAAGGAGCTGTTAATTTAAGTTTTATGGACAATGGACAGTAACCATTTCAAACCATAAGCAATGCCTTAATGTCTGTGAGCACTTGCTGCAGAGGGACGGAGGAAAACAACACAAAGTAATGTCATCACTTATAAATGGTCAATACATTTGTGACATTACATGTTATGTTATGTTATGTTATGTGATCAAGAGTGGTGTGGTTTCTAAACTCTGCAGCAATTATAGCGCACACGGTGGTCCAAGTGCCTCTGCGCTCTCGCCAATAAAACTCCTGACCAACAGTTGACCTTTAGCTGGGTTCCACTCCCTGTCCCGGGCCCATGGCCCTGCTCATCGTGAACCAATCGCAGAAGCAGCTGTGGGCCTAGGGGCAGGGCCTGAAAGGTCAGCTGGGGTCACGCTCCTGCTAAAGTCATTCTAGAGAGCTCAGATACTGGGGCACTGCTAACCCTCTTCAAAGGCGCTGATGAGCACACAGGCTCCTGCACTCCCCCTCTCGGGGGCCTCAGAGGTCACCACAGCTCAGGGTTAATAAAGTGATCCCAGGTGTTGGCCAGAGAGCAGAGGAGGCCCCCATTTCACACCAGTGTGTCCCCAGGGCCCATGTCCAACAGGAGCCAGTTCACATCCACAGCCCATGAGAACAGCATTTACCTGCAGAGAACTGAGTTTTTCAGATCATTCAAGTGGTTTGTGAACCTACTGTAGATTAGACTTGAGCCAGACTGAAGCTGACACAGGCTGGATACAGTGGAAGTGTGTGGGTCAAGAGTCCCACGACACCGCCCTATGCCCCAACTGTCAGAACAGTTTGAATTGTGCTCGCACCACATGCACACTACATGCATATGCACACACACAAACACACAAATACACACACACACACACACACACACACACACTCATGTGCACTCAAAGCCCTGGCTCCTGCCGACACTGACCCCGCTCTTGTCACCTTTCACACTCTTGTCCCAATTTGTGCAACAGTTGTTTCTTTACGCCTAGAAAAGTAAATACAATAAATTCTGGCAAATAGCCAGGGCCAGGACAGTGTTATTTTTCAGCACTGTGGGCAAGCACAATAGAAACACAGCTGTGGCAATCCTTCCAGGCTCCAAGGGAGCTACTGGAGGGCAGGGCCACATGTTCGTTAATGATCATTATGTGTTACAATAGAGGATTAGTGAGTGAGTGTGTACATGTGAGAGAGTTTACCCTCGTTAGAGTGGCTCTCAGAGATACTAATCATGGATCAGAAGAGCGCTTATCTCAAAGGCCTCTCTGCTGCTTACATGTGAACATCAGAGCTGTCTTTGTGCCTGTCAGAGTGCTTTCTACAGCTACAACACATCTCATCATTTTTTACTATCATCATTGCTATAATGACTTTCACAGCCTCCAGCTCGCACTGCAGAGTGAATACACCGCTCCTGAGGGCCTTTCCGTAGTTTCTATTCGGACACCCTAAAACTAAAATGATGTATTCATTTATTTAATTAATTTAGGTATTTATTTATTTGCTTGCATGTTCACATGCAGGAGTTAGCACAATGGACATGTTTCGTTATCCTACAGGTAAAAACATTCACTTAGACAACGACATACACATAACATGACATTAAAAGACATGAAACCTAATAGACAACAGACACAACATGGCAACACATTTGAGACGTTACAAAGAAAACCAAGTCCTCTCTGAACCGCAAAACTTTCCTGACAAAAGCAAGTGTGTGGTCTGGCTGTGAGACACAAAAGGTTTTTTATGTTTGTTTTCTTCACACCTTGTCTCACAGGATTTAAAAATCCTTAAATCTAGTGTGTCCCCAGCGTTAGTTGAAACAAAAAGTTAGCTGACTGGGGCTATTGTCCCCTCAATGTTTGGTAATTGTGCCATTAAGCGGGACACAAAGTAATGTCACTGAAAACAACAGAAGATGAATTTACTGGTTGTAGTCGTATATATTTAGCTGTTGTTATGTAGTTTGACTGTGAGCCTAGGGAATCTTGTAAATGCAGTTTCTTGTTTCTTCTTGTGTCAGACAATGTGTGCCTGCCTTTAACAAAATCTTCTCTTTCATTTGAGATACATATTTTCTGCATATTGTTCTTGCCTTAAAAAAAAAGAAAAATCCTAAAAAAAAAAAAAGGATTACAGATTCATTGAGAGACACTCAGATTTCACATCCACAAAAGGATGCCATACAAATTGAGATGTTTGTGAATTTAGGTCAGATGGCACACCTTTCTTTTCCCTGATCCTGGTGTGCTGCGGTCCTGGTCTGAACCAGGTCCTGACCCCCCCTGTGGTCGAGGCCTGATTGTTTGGATGTTGAGGGTTATCTAGACTTAGGTGATGCACATAGAGAGACAGCTGAAGCGTTTGAAACTGTTTGTGAGCCTGTATGTGAGATGTGTCCCAACAGGCTTCCGTCCGGGCACAGCCCTGGATCCCGGGCCCCAAGCTACCCCTCCCCCTGAAACCTGATCTTTCGGCATGCAGCCCGGAATTCTCCCTTCACCCTGACTTCTGACCTCTGACCTTCTACCAGCACACACACAAGATGGAGGGGTCCAGCTTCTATTTTCCACCGCACAAAAACTCCCTTTGTTTTCTGACGGCCACATGCTCTCGTGCACGTCAGGATGCACGCATACGTGTGAGCGTGCATGTGAGCGTGCATGTGAGCATGCATGGGAGTGTCAGATATTGACACATGCACGCATACGTGCACACTCCACAAAAACAGGCACACATCTGATTGTTTGAGGCTCATTCATTTCGTTCATTTCATTTAAATATATAATATATCATACAGATATATATATATATATATATATATAATACACATGTATATATATATATATACACACACACACACACACTACATATATACATACATATACATATATACATATATATATATTTTGCAAGGCAAGTTTATTTGTAGAGCACAATTCGTAAACAAGACAATTCAAAGTGCTTCACACTACAGGAAAAAATGCATTAAAATCACAAAGACATGGCAGAAATCACAAAACTCTTCGAAATTTAAAAGGTGCCATTTGTCAAATAGTTTAAGACATAAAAGAGAAGAGTGCAAAGATGCAAAAGAGTGAGACACCGCAGACGAGGAAAACGTGCGGTGGTCCTCGTGTGCCTCAGGAAGATGCGGCACAAAATGGATGAACTGGCGCTGCTGATGAGACGAAACAGTGACTTGATCTCCTGTTTTGTGCTTCACGGAGATGTGGCTAAGCGAGCCGGTCCCGGACTGCGCTGTGCAGCTGGAGTGCTTCGAGCTTCTTCGCGCGGACAGACAAAAACATCTCTCCAGGGTTATTCGAAACATTTCGGATCATCCGATCTCTTCGGATGTGACTGTGATCTCCAAACACTGCTCTCCTGATCTGGAATATCTGTTCATTAACTGCAAAACATTCTTCTCTCACTTGAGTTCGCTTCATTCATTCTGGCTGTTGTTTACATCCCCCGAGCACAAACGTGCAAGTGGCACTGCGCGCTCGCGGACCAGATTCTGAGTGTGGAGCGGACCTTCCCGGACCACTTGTGTATTATCTTGAGTGATTTTAACGAGGGAATCTCAGCCTCGAACTACCGAAGTACAGACAGTTTATTAAAGTCTCGACCAGAGAGCAGAGCACGGTGCTCACGCTGCTCTCGGCTTTTCAGATCACGCCATGGTTCACCTGATCCCACGTACAGACAGAGGCTGAAGCTCTCCAAACATGCAGTGAGGAAACTCTAAGAAGTGGACAATGAGGCAGTGGAGGAGCTACGTGCGTGTTTGGACATTACAGACTGGGAGGTCTTCAGAGCTGCCACAGAGAGTTTGGATGAGGACACGGACACTGTGACGTCATACATCGATTCTGTGAGGACAGCATCATACAACACAAAACAAAGTCACTTAAACAATGACAAACCCTGGTTCACTCCAAAACTGAGGCAGTTAAGGCAGCAGAAGGAGGCAGCGCACAGGGCTGGAGACAGGGGGCGCTACAAAGATGCAAGTATGGGATTTATAAGAGGTTTCTCGAGCGAGATACAGTACAATACGCGTCTGAAGCAAGCAGTTACTCTGACACAACCCCGCCTCTGGTGTGGTCCGCCTTCTCACCAATCATAAGCCCCGAGCCCCCCTGCTACAGACCACCTACTCCAGGTTTCAATTCAATTTTTCAATTTATTTTTTGTAACGCCCAAAATCACAACAGCAGTTGCCTCGAGGGGCTACAGCGGCAAAAAAAACAGAATAAACAATGCTCATAGGACTTGGAAATGTCCCAGCTCCTGTGTCCTTAGACAGATGTCCCAAAGCCCCCTGTCCTTAGACCCTCCTTCTCGGCAGGAAAAACCTACCAAACCTCTTTGGGAAAAAGTAGAAACCTGTAGGAGTTCCACAGTGAAGGAGAGATCCCACTCCCTCGGACGGACAGGGCGGACGAGAGAGAGACAGTGGAGCTGGACCCACTCAAGAGGAAGAACCAATTTTCGAGGCGATGAAGAACCGTTACTATGGAGTAGAGACGTTTCTCAGGCAGACCGTTTCTCCAGGCAGTTGAGGAGCATCTGGATCCACAGGTCTCGAATGTGCCTGCTCCACTCCGTCAGGGGAAGTGGGAGAAGAAGAAGGAAAAGCGATGAACAAATTGCCCAGTGAAATTTAATATCAAATATTGTTTGATAGAGAAGTAGTAAGAAGCAGAGGATAGTGCTCAAGCTGCCATACTTCCCCCAGCATAGTTGCTCCTAGGGCAGCATAGCTGGGAACTGTAGGTTCTTATTTCTGGTCTCTAACTGGCCTGACCATAAGCGATTTCAAAGAGGAACGTTTTAAGCCTGGTCTTAAATGAAGAGATCTGTGTCGGCCTCTTTAACATGGACAGGAGCTGATCTTCAACACAGGAGCTTGGGTAGCTTAAACGCTCTACCTCCTACTGTGCTTTTAGAGACTCTTGGGACCACCAGAAGTCCAGCATTTTGAGAGCGAGGTGCTCTGTTTGGATGATAAAGGTCCTACAGCATCTTTTGAGGTAGGATGGGGCCAGGTCATTTATGGCTTTGTAAGTCAGGAAGGAGGTATTTTTGAATTTGATTCTAAACTCAAAAGGAGCCAGTGAAGAGACTCGAGCACCTGCGTAATGTGCTCTCTTCTTTTAGTTCCTTGTTCGTAATCTTGCTGCTGCATTTTGAACCAGTTGAAAGCTTTTGATGGCGCTTTTTCAGGGTTAAGAAGCAGATAATTAAGTGTCATCCAGGTTTTTATATCCTTCACACAAGCACCAAGTCTGTCTGCTTGATCGGTTTGATGTGACCACCTCCTCCTCCATGGTGGCCACCTCTGCCAACCCAACCCATGTGTAACATAAAGCATACAGTGGCTTATTATATAAATTTTCATAAACTTGCTCTTCCTGTATTCTTTCACGTATTTGCTCATGGTAGATGTTATTCATGTTTTGTAAAGCATTCATGTTGAGACAGTTCAACAAGAGGCCAGGATTGACAGTAATGCGGCTCATGAATTCTCCTCACAACCTACACATGGAAGTAGGACAAATGATTTAGTGTTATTATAATATTATACAAAATATGTACTAAAACTGTATTTTACTTCAAGGTTAACTGATACATGCAAACTGCTATAGTATCACATTATTACAGTTTTGTACCCTGTACTGACTTTTCATGATAGGCAAGACAGTTCATTGCAAAGAACATGAATATGAAATCTTCATTGTACATTTTAGAATAGTGGAGCTTTATTTACTTTTAAACCAGTCCAACAAATGGTACAACTGTAACCTAATAAATATAGACCTATATAAAGTACACCTACATTTGATTTTATGTTTTCCATGCGAGTAGTTACAATTCTGATTCATTACACAATATAACTATTACCTTAGGAATTTCTCTGCAGCAAACGTTCTCTGTTTCCGTAAGCAAAATCCGATATTTCCCACAGGTACCGAAACAAAAAGAGCCGAACCCAAGCTAATGCTAAACTGTAGCACTTCAAAATGCTCTGATTCTGTATCCAGGACATAAAGCTCAGCATGACGCACCGCTATCATGGATAAAATGTTTTTTTCAATGTACCACTGTGTACCGGCGTGTCTCAGCCTCTGTTTACACCCACCATAACACTAGGCTATGTCACGGGGTGGGCGGGGTGGGCGGGGTGGGCGGGGTAGCCACGCTCTCACTGAGACTACGTCACGGGATGGGTGGGGTGGGCACGCTTACACTGAGACTACGGCTGCGTCCGAATGTCCACGCTATTCCCTACATAGCGCATTATCTGCTGTCCGAATGTCAATATTTAGACCACAATGCATTGTGATAATGGGCCATTGAAACTAACTGGGATGGGCCTATTGTACAAGAGGTCCTTCCCCGTGAGCAGGGCTTTCACAGAGTGGGCTATAAACCTGAGTTCTCAGACTTTTTTTCACAGATTTAGTTTTTCTAAAAACAGAGCCCAGATGACTACAACTGAATCTTTTTCTACAATGGAACACTCACACATGTTAACATTTCAGAGATTTAGCAAGTTCTCCTTTGGAATAACATGGGAGGTTTCTGTTATCGCTACGGCTACACCTTAAAAAATATCATATGGGTCTGATTGACTTTTTAATAGACACACCAAAATGGTATTTTGTGCCAAATTTCATAATATTTCGAAAAATATGAAAATTTGTTTCACTTTATGTCAGTTTAGGGCAAGGGGTTGACGCAATTTGGACTTTGTGTGTGCAAATGGCAGAACATTTTAAATTTGGGTAATTTCAGAAATTATAGCTATAATTGGCAGCTATGCTGCAGAGAGGTATCAAAATAAATTGGATAACTTTTGATGTCCCACTCCTCAACACCATTTTCACCAGGTTTTTCAGGCCAACGCTCTAAGAGAAGTACGACATTTGGAAAAACTGGTGAGTCATGCTTAGCAAATTTGTATCCAATATGGCCGACATTTGGTTCGGCGGATGGCGTTGCTGTAATAATATTTTGTATTTATTTTTTTGGCCCGAAGGCTTTATTAGACAGGAGAGCGAGAGATGGGGGATGGGAGAGAAGCGAGGACATCCAGTAAATGTCAGAGTTGGGATTCGAACTCACGACACGGCAGCTGGCTGCACATAGAGCCTGGCATACATGTCATGTGGTTAAGACGTGGCATACACGTCTTAACCACTTGCGCCAAATTTCATTATTCTACGATTTTTTTCTGGCCATTTCCTATCTCGCAATGCATTTTTTGTACATTGGGGGATGCTGATGTGCCAAATTTTATAAATTTTTGAGAAAGGAGATTGCCAGAATGTAGAAAGATATGCACAGTTTCCTGACTTTTTGTCAGTGTTCACTGGGTGAAAAATATGGGGGTTGGTCCCGAGAAGAAGAAAGCAAGAAAGAAGAAAGAAAGAATAATATTCTGATGCGAAAACAATGTTTCCCATTCCAAAAATATCAAAGTATATATTTTCAGAAAGCGCTCACGCTTTCCTACTTCATGGTGTGGGTCCCTTTAATGTGGGCTTTGCCCACTGTGTGTTATTGGCCCTCCATCGAATAATAATGTTACATTTTTGCATTATAGTGATCCCTCGTTTATCGCGGGGGTTGCGTTCCAAAAATAACACGCGAAAAGTGAAATCCGTGAAGTAGTCAGCTTTATTTTTTAAAATGATTTTACAATGTAATACTGACCTATAGAATGAAACCAAAAATCAAAACCTGTTTTAAAGCCCAAAATGTATTTGAATATAGTAATACAAGGTTGGAAACATTGTCCCTCGCATATGTCACAAGTCCCAGCTGTGCCTCTTCGTCCTGACTCTGCCTCTTCGTCCTGACTCCGCCTCTTCGCTGACTCGCCTCTCATCCTGACTCCGCCCCGCAGTAGCGTCTGTTTCTACTGAAGGCGCAGGAGTCTTTCTCTGAGAGAAGAACATTGTTATGGGTCGTTTGTTGGCGCTCTTTCTTTTTCTGAGCAAGAAGATTTTTATAAACTGATACGCCACCTTCGATTATATTTGAGAACTGCAATGAAACGACTCATAAGGGCTCCAAAGGGTCCCAGTTCTTGTGCCGTGCGCTGACATGTGGGTTTTGTCACAGAGAAAAAATGCAAACGTAAAGTTGGCAGAATGTACAAAGAAACGAAAACTGTTGACAAGTGAAAAAATACAGTACACGTCAATATTTTATTTCTAGACAACAGTAAAGCCCCTGAGCCAATCAGGATTCAGAGCACAATGCACTGTAAAAAATATCCGCACTGTAAAAAAAATCTGCGAAGCAGCGAAGCCGTGAAAGATGAAACGCGATATAGCGAGGGATCACTGTAAATGTTTATATGCACGGAATGTGCAATGAGTTGTGAACGCATGAAGTGAGCGACTTAGTGCAAACCCCCTGTAAAGACCTGGTTTAGTGTGCGCTTAGCTTTACAACGATAATGTTTAAATTTTCCCACTACTAATTAGTGTGTACAGGACGTTGCATGAGTGGATGAGCTGCTTCAGTGAGTGTTTGTAAGTGGGCGAGTGCTTTGAGCTCGATTTTGTGCGCACTTCATCCACACCTTTCGCAGCCGTGCTGTGCATGGCCTTACGGAGCTAATAGCCTTCTTGCCAAATTGTGGGTTAGGGTTAGGGTAAGGTAGCCCTAACCTATAACCCTAATAATATTACTAGAGACTTGTGAGTATTTTCCCAATGTGGGCCACTGTGTTGCAAACTTTAGTTTGTAAATACCTAGGTGAAAATATTTGATCAACTGTACTGGATTTTAGTTAATTTTATCTGGAAATTTCCCTCAATCTTCTGGTCTCTTATTGGGTTTGTGGGCTCTTTGCATGTTTTTGGCGTGAGCTGCTTCTTTTTTTTGCGTTAGTTCATTATGTTCTGTTGTTGTGGTTCCTGTGTTTGATTTGAACATGGTCAATACAATGGCATGTAAAAATTACAACTAGCATCTTCTAATGTTAATGGCATATTGATTCCAATTTGCGGTCAAAGATACTTAAAAGATGGAAAAGAAAAATAGATATTATATACCTACAAGAAACCCATTTAAATGACTTAAAACATACAACAACAAAAAACAAAATTTGGTTATAACAGACTTTACTATTCCTCATACGGGGGCAAACATAAGAGGGGTGTGGCCATATTGATCTCAAGCAGAATAATATAATTGTTTCCACTCCATTCTAACTTTGCAGGTGGAACTGGAGAGCCATTGTTAAAGATAGACCTTTAATTCACATATTATTATGTCCAGCTCATTAAAATACAAAAACGCCTCGTGAAGTCCATCCAGATACAAGCATGTTTGAAAAAGGGTTAGAGGGGGAACTTCCGGGTATGACGTCAATGTAGATGCACACTCGCTTCAATGCTGCCGAAATAAATCTTGAAAATCACTGTTTTACCCGCAAAATTCCAAGAAAGGACGAGCAAGAGATGAGCAAATCCAAAAACAAAAGACTGATAACGTTATGGGAAGTAAACAACAAACAAAGCTGACGATCCACGGCTCTGGCGGAAGCAGCCCGCCACACAAGCTAACGAGGCTATTATGGCTAGCAGGCCAGACGCAGCTGCTGACAGCCCGCTCCTCAGAGGTAAACAAAGCTCCGTCCTCGAAGTGGGGTCTCCAATCTGGCACTTGTTCAAAGGTGGAGGGGAGATCACCTTACAACAACTGGCAGTTATGATGCATGAAATTTAAAGTGAAATGCTGCTTGACTTGGTGTCACTGAGAGCTGATGTGAGAAGAGCGCTAGGTACACCTCGATTTGAACAAATCGAATCTGATATAAAGGAGATAAAAGAGACTGGGGTAGATGGAGCACATATGGATGAAGCTGAACAACGTATTTCAGACAATAGGGACGAGCTGCAAACTATGAGGGCCAAGATGGCGGTGCTGCAGACCAAGGAAATGACTGCAGACGGAGAACAATAATATGAAAAATAAGATCCTGGATTTGGAGTCAAGAGCACATAGACCCAACCTCAGACTTTTGGGGGTCCCAGAGGGAGAAGAGGGAGAAGATACTGACCGTTTCCAGGAGATCATCCCTGAGCTCCTTGTAGGCTCAGGAGTTGAAGTCCCTCCCATCACAATAGAAAGAGTACGTTCCTGGGCAAACCAAGATCTGCATCTGATAAACCAGGTCTGATAACTAGGTTCTTAAAGATCCTATATTATGCTATTTTTCCCGTTTCATAGTCGAGGCATAGTTGATAATAATAAGCATTGTGCAACACCCATAACATAATAGTAAAAGAAAATATCACCCATATCTTGGACCCTGTTCACAAACTCGGAAATGCAAACAGCTTAGTTTGAGATTCGCCCCCACCCTCAAGAGTGATCCACCTCCCCGCCCACCCCATGACGTAGTCACGTCACAGCGGCATATGTCAACGGCACATGTCAGCAGCAGCAGCATTGGAACAAAATAAGTAGCATTTGAAGCTAACTGTGTCTAAATAGCCGGGGGGGAGGGGGCTGGTGACTGGTGACTCATCCAGTTGAGTAGCCCCCGTTCCTTTGCTCGTCTGAGGGGAAGAATAGAGACTATTCTCTAGCTAAAGACTGCAGGAATCAATCAAAAAAACACTTTGGGCACATATAAGAGGTACCAATAGCAGTCTAAGACGGTTAAAAGCTCTGGAAACTCGATTTTGCATGACATAGGTCCTTTAACGATCATATGAAGGAATGTGTCATGAAGGCTGCGAAAGTTAAAGGAGATCTCCATTACAAAGGCAAGTGCGTCTTCTTTGCCCCAGATATCCCATATGAGGTTCGTCGACAGCAAGGACAGTTCCACCACATCTGTGAGGAGCTCAGAGTGAGAAAGCTGAGAGGCAACTCTTCTAGTGACTTTCAAAGGTAAAAAACACACGCTCAAAATAAGCGAGGTGAGGCAAAGGTGCTCCTCAGGAAGATGCAGGATACGGAGAACTGAGCAGCATCAAGAGATGGAGCCACCAGGCATGGTGTATGTGAATTCAGGCTGTGGTCATGTGGTGATACATTTCTGTTGTTGAAGAGACTGATGATTGTGATTTATTTTTTGACATCAGACTTTATGCTCCATGTTGGCTGTTTGCTTTAGCACATAAACTCTGTGTCTTGTTGCATCCACTCCATTGGAGTGCCAAATGAAAGAGGTTGGATTTGTGGGAAAATGGAAAAATACATGTAATGGGCAGCAGGGGGGGATTGGAGCCAGGAGCGGCTTGGGCGCTTTCAGAGGCCCTGAGTTAGGAATGGATTTCCCTCCACCATTTGATCATTTACATGATCAGGTTTTTGTTTTGGTGCACGTTTTCAGTATGAACCCTTTTTGTTTTGATCATTTCATCTTTCTTGTTTTCTGTGGTTCTTGTGTTCTTTTGTTGAGAGTCTAAAAGCATTGAGAATTTGTGCTGCGGCAGCACACATGCCAGGCAGCCGGCCGCAGTGTCGTGAGTTTGAATCCCAACTTTGACAATTTACTAGCATCCTCTAAATTTAAAGGCATATTGAACCCAATCAAACATTTAACAAAAATGAAAAAAAGACAGAATAGACATTGTATATTTACAAGAGACCCATTTGAACGACATTGAACATCAAAACGGAACAAAATGTCATAAAAAATCGTACTATTCATCATACATAGGCAAACACATTAGGGGAGTTGCAATTTTGAGTTCAAATCGAATAGCTTTCAAACAGTTTTGAATGCAAAGACAAAGAGGGAAGATATGTACGGATTAACATGTGGTCAATGTTGCCATGGAGAAATGATTATTCGGTCAGGGCACAGAAAAGGGAGTGCCGCCCGCCCGAACGAAAATGGCTCAAGTCAATGCTCCAGGTTCAAAAGAGATTTACAGAGAGAAGTTGTACATGTACAACCTCATTTTATGTAGAACTAGGGAAGGATATTTTCCTGAAATAATTGGAAGCTGCAGTAACAACTCGCGTGTCCTGTTTGCCACAGTAAACAGATTAACAAACCCTCCAGCTCAGCTGCCGTTAGAACTCATTTCCACATCCAAGTGTAATGAGTTTGCATTATTCTTTAATGACAAACGTTCAGGGCATTAAAAATGCTATCAATTCTACAATGCAAAAATAACCCTAAAACCACCTACACACTTAGAGCTGACTCACTTTGCACCTGTAACTGACAAAACTGTCCAGGAGATCATCACCAGTCTGAGTTCATCTACATGCTGCCTCCATGTGTGACCTCCAGATTTCTAAAGTCTGTGCTGAACAGTTTGTTAGCACCACTCACTCACATAGTTAGCATGTCGCTTCAATCTGGAACATTCCCAATGTCTTTGAAAACTGCGGTCATAAAGCCTCTCCTAAAGAAGAGCAGTCTTGATGCCGCAGTACTGAGTCATTACCCGCATCTCTATCTACCATTTTGGGGCAAAGTCCTTGAAAAGGTTGTTTACCAACAGCTCACTGATTTCCTCTTAATAAACAACTCATTTGATGTTTTCCAGTCAGGTTTTAGACTCATCACAGCCTGAGACTGCTGTTGTCAAGGTGAAAAATGACATCCACCTGAACACTGACGCGGGCAAAGCCTCAGTCTTAATTCTGTTAGATCTGAGTGCTGCTTTTGACACTGTCGATCATGGACCTCTTACAGAGAATAGAGGACTGGGTGGGCATCACTGGCACTGCGCTAGGACTAATGTGATCGTATTTCCTGGTTCTAGTCAGGACCCGAGCAGCAGCGTTCTGGATGTACTACAGCTGTTTACAGCTCGTTTGGAGAGGCCAGTGAGCAGGCCGTTACAGTAGTCTAATCTACTAGAGACAAACGCATGGATAAGTCTCTCAAGTCTGGTTTAGACACTATACTTTTGATTTTGGAATGTTTTTGAGATGGCAAAGGCTGCTGATGTTATTGAATTGACGTGGCTGTTAAAATTCAAGTCTGAGTCCATTATTCTCCCAGATTTCCTATTGTGATAAGACACATTCTCGCTGCGTTCAACTGACCTAACGCAGCAATGTAGAGGTTGAACGAAGGGGTCCAGGATTGACCCTTGGGGCACCCCACAGGTAGGGGCATCTGGTCTGAGACACAGTTACCAAAGTACTTCCTGTCTTCCAGATAGGACTTTAACCAGTTTAGTGCAGTGCCAGTGATGCCCACCAGTCTCTCAGTCTCTGTAAGAGGGTCCCATGATCGACAGTGTCAAAAGCATCATTCCTAATACCTAAAGAGGGGAAGGACCGACTCTCTGTGCCTCATATAGACCTATTTATATTGTTTATACACCTCAATTATGTCCAAAAGAATGGAACAAATACTCCTAAATTTAATTCACAATGATCAGACAGGATTTATTAACAGACGACAAACAAAACAAGACAACATAAGACGATCTTTACACATAATGTACGATATACAAAGACAAAAAAAGGCTGTAATAAGTGTGGATGCTTAAAAAGCTTTTGACTCTGTTAGCTGGCCTTATTTATTCAAGGTGCACATTTAAAATAGATTTAAAAAATATTGAGGCTTTTTACGATTGTCCAACATCAAGAATCAAAATTAATGGTCCCTTGACAGACTCACTGACTTTGGAGAGAGGGGTGAGATAGGTCGGTCTCCCCTTTTGTTCGCTTTGTACTTGTAAACATTGGTCCAATATATTAGACAGCAGGAAACAATATATGGTGTCTCAATTGATGGGGCAGGGCAAAAAATTGCCTGCTGCGCAGAGGATGTCTTACTATATTTAACCAGAAATGTCCATATCTAATGTGATGAATTTCCTTCATGATATTGGTCCTATGACTTGATTAAAAACTGAATGTGCAAAAAACTGAAATCCTCTCTTACTGGTGACCCCCTCTGTCCTTCTTACTGGTGACCCCCTCTGTCCTCAGAAAGATTTACCCATTTAAATGGAAAACGGAATCCCTTAAATATTTAGGTGCGGTCTCTTTTTCCCACTATCAAGAAAGCTCTGGTGTGACCCAGAATATGAAGCTCAATGGACAGATTTTGAGATTAGTGTTGTGCTGGGGGTTCCTGTACAGGCCTTACTGGCAGATTACAAATGGTTGAGTCATTTGGAGGAAGTTAAGAATCCCTTGGTAAAAGAGGAGCTAATCAGAACATACAAACTAAACAAATGTGTTCAAATCTTAAACTGGTCGGTTTATGACCAAGGTTTTGTACCCAATAGAACTGACCTGAGATTCAAGGTCTGGATTACAAAAGGTCTAAAGGTTTTTCACCCGATTGTAAAATAAAATCACATGAAAAGCTTTGAGATGTTAAAAGAATCCTTTGACTTGGAGAAACAGGACTTTTATAGGTTTCTACAAATAAGGAGTTTTTATAACCAGGAAATTAAACAGTCATGACTATTATAACCCTCTGACTGAAATTTTTGTCAAGGCTTATAAATTAGAATTCTCAAGGGGAACTATATCTAAATGGTATCAATGCATTGCTAATCTGGACAAATACTCTTCTAAATATATTAAAACAAATGGGTAAGAGAAGGTAATCTTGTTTTGACGGATGAAGAGTGGGAAAATGTGTGTACATCCCAGTGGAAGGTGCACAAAATCACATGTATGGAGGGCATTCTCTTGACAAATGTGTCACGTTTTTTCATAACACCATGTCAAAGTGCACACTATTCACAGGGAAATGCTAACTGTTGGAGAAACTGTGGCACCAGGAGGCAAACCACTATCACATGTTTTGGGACTGTCCTGTTGCTCAAAGATATTGGGCTGAAATCAACAAAGAGCTACAGACTGTATTTGACATTGCTTTCCCATTAGATTTCAGAACTCTATATTTGGGCCTTAAAACTCCTGCCATGGACACAATAAATGGTTATATTTGGAGCATACTTCTGGTAGCAGGAAAAACGGCCATCCCAAAAAAATGCATGACACCAACTGCGACTAAAATCAATGACTGGACAGACCTTATAAAGGACATAATTGAAAATGGAAAAGATCACATTCGTACAAAATTTTTAACTGGACTAATTTAATGGACCAGTATTTGACCTACAGTTTGTCATGTCTCTGTGTATGTCCATGGTGCTATTTATGTTATTTTTTATTTTGTGTAGGGCTCTCTGGTCATGTTCTGTGTTTTGTGTTTTGAAATACTAAACATTTGGGTAATACAAATGAAAAAATCCGAACTTTCAAGGAGAACAATATGTAAATTATATAAATGTATTAACAATTAGGACAACAACTCTACTAATCATATTAAAAATGAATGGGAAAGAGCAGGTCATTTTGTTTTGATTGATGAAGAAAAGAAAAATAGATTTACATCTCAGTGGAGAACGACAAAATGACATGTTTGGAAAGAATTCTGTTGGAAAAATGCGTCATGTTTTTAACACAGTGTCCATTATTCACAAGGAAATTCCAGCTGTTGGAGAAACTGTGGCACCAGGAGGCACACAATTACCATGTGTTCTGGGATTGTCCTGTGGCACAAAAATATTCGTCTGAGATTAACAATGTATTGCAGACTATCATCATCCCACTCGATTTCAGAAATGTTCCTGGGCCTAAAATACCAACTAAGGACACATTAAATGGATATCTCTGAAACGTTCTTCTGGCTTCAGGGAAAAAACTAAGAAATCGAGGACTAAAACCCCATCAACGATTAAGGACTGGACTGACATTAAATTTGACATTCGAAAAATGGAGATTATATTCTGACTAAATTTGGAAAATGGACAAATTTGTTGGATATTCGACCAAATGGGACACATACACAGGACTGCAAATTTAGGACCACATATTGTTTGTATGTTATGTCTCTGTGTCCTGTTTTGTGTCCTCATCGAGCAGTTTTGTATATATTTTTTTTAAAACTTGAAAAACAAAAAAGGAATACTATTTCAATGAAGTGTTATATTTATTAATTCATGATCATGCAAAATTATAGTAGTAAATGATATATAATTAAAAGATACTGTATATATCTGTGGGTTTCCGTCACGCAACTTATTTGTTGTCATTTTGAAGACATCACACATGCTGATGCATCTCCACTGTTAGATAGTCATGTAAAATAGCACATAAAAGTGAAAATGAACAGGGTTGATACTGTGCTTTGATCCTTATCTACAGCGGCGAGTCGCTGACACTTAAAAGACAAACTTTTGTGGACCTTTCCATCTGCTCTTCCTCGTCCTCGCCTTCAAAGCATTCAAGAGTACGGACTTTGTGTCTGATCCTAAAGGACAGTTAGGAATTAGGCTTCTTGAAACTGTCTGTAAGTAGGCTAACGTTGATTAGCATAGCCACGCAATCATATGTAAACTAGCATTAGCCAGCTACTAACGACCTCAAACAAACAGCTCTGTCTGGAGTGATTTCTGTCACTGGTACCTCCTGACCACAGTAATACATTTCTGGATAAACAGGGTCTTTGAGGATTATAGAGAAGAGAAATCATTTGTTTTGAGGCTTTTTGTTGACAGCCCACAGTGAGCATGCTGCTTTCCTCCTCAAGATGACAGTAGTAACGAGTGTGTCACGTCACTTCAGACCCATGAATAATGAAAAAACATGCTAACTCTTTGATTGTGGATTTCACACCATGTTTTTGACCAGCATGGATGGATATCATCATCAGAAATGTTTTTCCCTGGATATATGCAGCAAATTGGACATTGAGCAAGTCTAGAATCTCCACAACCTGTAGTAAGTCCTGTTCTTGATGTCTCCATTAACTTGAGTGTGTATTTTAGACAAGACCTACAGGGGTGCTGTTTTGCTTCATGATATATGACTTTATTTGGTGCATTTTGGGATCCAACAAAATGACCAAACGTTGTTTTGATTTGGAGGACTTGTTGGACCAAAAAGATCATGTTTCCTGTCTTTTGTTTCTTGTCTCCGGTCTCCAGTGTGTCTCCAGTCTCCAGTGTGTCCTCGGACTCCAGCGTGTCCCCAGTCTCAAGTGTGTCCTCAGTCTCCAGCGTGTCCCCAGTCTCAGCGTGTCCCCTTTCCTCAACTCAGTGTCCTCCCAGTTGCAGCTGTCTCAAAAGGTCTGTTGTTCTGAGACATGTTTCCCTTGAGGCGCAGGGACAAACGAAGGACTGTCCACGGCTCTGTGATTTAGTGCTTTCTCTGACCCCCCCAAACCCCATAGACTCGTGTGTAGAGTGGAAATGTCCCGGACACAACTCCCTCTGTCCTTTATGTGACAACTTTTCCACTGCTGAAGTCAAAGACACTAACATGAAACATCATACTTTTATTTTTTGTTTGCACTAGACGTTTTTACATATGCAACTTCTAAACTATATAATCTGCACAAGTAGTTTTTTATTTATTTAATGTAATAAATTGTACATCCATACATTTGTTGACAACAGTGTAACTTCAAAGGACATTTTCTAAAATTGCATTTTTGTCCCACAGAGACATAAAGATTAGCCTTTAAAGTATGAACATTTTTTAGAGCCTTTAATCAAAATGACAATGAATAAATAATCAACTAAATTAACAAAATAAGAATTAAAACTACAAGCAGTTATAAAGGGCTCTCGCAATCCTTGCGACCGCAGATGGGCGCTTCAGTGGTGTGCGCTCAGGGCAATTAAGGCAATCAGTGATTGGCCAATCAAATCTAAAATGGCCTTGTGTCACAACTAAATATAAATTGTTCTAAAATATATCCAAATAAACCCGTTTTGCCCTCACTTCTGCTGCTGAAGCTTGGCTGAACTCATGGTCTTAGAGTGGCCTCTACAGGCCGCTGGGCATTACTGCACGGGAAGCATGATCCTTATTTTCCCACAGCGGCTCAGTCTGTGGCCGTGTTCAGAGGCCCGTTCAGCGGCTCTCTGTGGCCGTGTTTCAGAGGCCCGTTCAGAGGCTCAGTCTGTGGCCGTGTTCAAAGGCCCGTTCATGTGCTGAGGACCACAAAGCTCAAACGCCTGGAGATTTATGCTCAAACCACGTGGAATAAACCTGTGTGGGAATCAAAGATGGTCTAACTGAGCATGTGCGAGGAGAGGTGAAGCAACAGCAGCGCCAAGTCTCAACAAACTGACTTAAAAACGATCTTTTAGAGACAAGTCTTTGTTCGTAGCTCAGGCTCTGTTCACGTTTCCAAGGATTAGATGTTAGTTAGAAATACAGGCAGTCATGTAACAACATAGAACGCTAATTTGTGTAATGAATTGGTTGGTGAAGTAGGCTTATTTAATCACTTTAGCACATTGATAAGGTATGAGAGTTTAGCTCGGGAGGATAGGTGATTTCCCTTCATGTGGGAGACCTGGTTGTTTTTTCACTTTTCTATGACACCCCAGGTCTGCTTACCCATCCATTAATGTCATAGATATAAAAAATTCCCTCCAGATGTAGTGATGTACACACATGTTCTCACTCTTCATATGACAAAACAAGATTACCTTCTCTTTCCCATTTGTTTTCAATATATTTAGTAGAGGAGTTGTCCAGATAAGTAATGCATTGATATAATTTCGATATTATTCCCTTTGGAAGTTCTAATTTATAAGTCAGAGGATTATAGTGATAATTACTTTCTTGGTTACAATAACTCCTTATTTGTAAATACCTAAAAAAAAAAAAAAGTCCTGTTTCTCCAAGTCAAAGGATTCTTCAAACATTTCAAAGCTTTTCATGTGTTTATCTTTTACAATCTGATAAAAATTTTACCTTTATACCTTTTGTAATCCAGACCTTGAATCTCAGGTCAGTTCTATTTGGTACAAAATCTTGGTCATAAACCAACCAGTTTAAGATTTTAACATCTGTGTTTAGTTTGTATGTTTTGATGAGCTCCTTCCATGTTGTAAGCAAAGATTTTACCCAGGGATTCTTAACTTCCTCCACATGACTCAACCGTTTGTCATCTGTCAGTAAGGCCTGTACAGGAACCCCTGGCACAGTATTAATCTAAATATTTTTCCATTGAGCTTCACACCAGTACAGCAACACTCTGATTTGAGTTCTTTATAGAGGACCATACCTAAATATTTAAGGGATTCCATTTGCCTCCCTGCATCAGGAAGAGAAAATCTGATCAATATCATGAAGGAAATGCATCACATTAGATATGGACATTTCTAGTTTAGTTAAATATAGTAAAACATCATCCACGTAGCAGGCATTTTTATGTTCTGTCCCATCAATTGAAACACCATATATTGTTTTCGATGTCAAATATATTGGGCCAATGCTTCCAAGTACAAGGCGAACAAAAGGGGGGACCAAGCACCGTCCTGTCTCACCCCTCTTTCCAAAGTCAGTGAGTTTGTCAAGTGACCCTTAATTTTTATTCTTGGTGTTCAGCTATCGTAAAGAGCCTCAGTATTTCTATTATTAAATCTTCTATTTGAATTTTTTTCAGCACTTTGAATAAATAAGGCCAGCTAACAGAATCAAAAGCTTTTTCAGCGTCTAGCCTTATATTACAGTTACAGTGTATTACAGTTTTGTTTTGTTATTTTTAGATATGGTTCACTATGTGTAAAGATGGTCTTATGTTGTCTTGTGTTTTTCGTTTGGTCATAAATCCTGTCTGATCATTGTGAATTAAATTTGGGAGTATCTATACCATTCTTTTGGACATAACTGAGGTGTATAAATTATAGTCCACATTCAGTATTGAGATTGGTCTATATGAGGCGCAGTCAAGAGCGGTCCTTCCCTTCTTTAGGTATTAAGGGTATGATGGCTTCTTTGCAACTTGGAGGGATCTGACCTTTTTTAAGAGCACTGTTAAAAGTTGATAAAAGCAAAGGAGGAAGTGTGTCTTTTAAAATATTCTGAGGTGAACCCATCGCTCCCCAGAGATTCATTGTTTTTCAGTATTTTTTGATTGCAACCTGAATTTCAGTAGTTATTTCAGCACCTATTTTTTTGCTTTGCTCTTTGGTCATGGCAGGTAAATTAACGCTGGCATAAAGTGGCTGAACTTTGCCGCTGCAGGCTGGATTGGGATGGTGCCAGTCCATATATGGTGATAGTGTTTGATCTAATGACAATGACACATCTCTGAACTTGACTTGTGATCCCTAAATGATGGCAGGCAGCAGCAGAGCCCCAGGAGCGGATGATCCTGAAGAGCACACCTAGACTGCTGCGATGACTACCATAAGTCCCAGTGCCAGGCCTCTGAACCCCCGCTGATGTTAGTCACAGAGTGGAAAGTATACAGGCAGAGATGTGCGCATGGACTTCTTGTGCGTAACCGCGTGTCACTTGCCCTACCACGAGCTCAGTGCCAGTTTCCCCAGTGTTTGGAGCGCATATCCTCAAGATGGGCTTGTGCCAATTTAACTGGACCTGAATGCTCGATGGGATGCTGCGTGGTCCAGAGGGCGTGAGAACGGACACGCTGTGATCAGCTCAGTCTGATCGTATGTGCGGATCTCATGTTGTGCTCAGTCTGTGCCAGTTTTACGCAGACTGGGACAAGGATTTGGGGTGAATGTGCTCTGACAGTGGGGATTTATAAGATGTTCCAAATAGACGTTCCTCTCTAAGCTGATAAAATTCAAGTCTGCACGGTCCAATCTGGCCCAGACTGCGCCGTACCAGGGGTCCAATGCAGCACAAAGAGCTTTAAAAGTCAATTCATATTTCATAAGAAGCAAGAAGTTTGTTCGTTTACCTAGGGCTGCAAAGTGGGGAGTTTGCAGACGTGTTCTCTGTACGTTAAGCTACAAAATGCTTCATGTTTTATTACAATCAGTCACATTCACAGAGAAATGAGCCAAACGAGGAAGTGGATTTAGACTCAGCAAAATGCAATGATACAGGTGGAGCGCGGACGTACGAGACGCGGTCAGAATTTTGTAATATTGGTCATTTATGCTTGAGGAAAGTATCCAAAACTCATAAACATCCCCAATCTATAACTAACGCTAATACAAAAACCTCACCTTAAACTCGCGTATGTCTCAATGTCATAATTTTTACGAATTGTGGATCATTTGTTTCTGTTCCAGATCTACAGTGATGTAAATATGAACATGATCATTTAGATCTATTGTCCCTTTGTCTACCTCTACATTTTTGTATACACTTTGTTGAAAACAAAAAAGTAGTAAAAGTAGTAGTATGGATCTTAGGTGGGTTGAAAACATTTGTATATTGGCAGACATTAGGATTCATCTCTCCAGATATCGTCAACCCTACATTATGTATTAATTTACTGAATTTATTATTTATAGATTCACCAGTACTTTGTGAGCTTGAGACATCCAATATATGTACAGACAAGGTTTCCCTCAGAGTGGTTTGCAATCAGATCTATAACTTCAGTATAGAAAGTGAGGTCACTTCCTGGTGGAACATATACATTTATCAAATTAAATACACTAATAGTTCCTTGATCAACACAAATCTGCCATCTTTATCTTTGTGTTCAAAACTCTGTTTAAAGGTAATTCTCCTTGAGATCTGTATACGCCCTATTAGCTGTGTTAGCCTCGTTAGCTTGTGAGGCGGGCTGTATGTTTGCCAAACATTATATGACCACACCCTAAGACTTATGCAAATTATTTGAACAACTTTTGATCTCAGAAAAACCCAAGGACAAGTTTGTTAAAATGTAGGGTCTAGGTTGTTCACATTTGCATATTTCCTTGGATTACGACAAAGTAACATTTTCACAAATGCAAATGTGGGTGGAAATAGGATATGTTACACACCCATCCAAGTACTAACCAGGCCGTGTCCTGCTTAGCTTCCGAGAACTGATGAGGTCGTGCATTGGCAAGCAGGTATGTTCTATGTATCTGCCATGTGAAACTTGGCAGATACATTAAAAAAAAGGCTCTGCCCCATGCATTGGGGTAATGTATTTTTATTTTCAAGAGGGCGCTACTGACCCGTTTTCTAACATAGATTCTTGGCAACTTTATGTAAAGGAAATTTGAGCAGAATTCAAATTTTGTGCCAATTTTCATGAAGTTTTCGTGCACTGTAAGGCTTTCAAAACTGCAATGCAGAGAAAAATAATTAAGGATTATAATGATTTTTTTCTCCCCATTTTTAAACCCTTAATTGATAAAAGTTAGAATGATGTGACTTGGTTAGCTTGTTCCCCACTATGAACAATCTCTTAATAAATATTTTCACAAGTCAAACAGATTTCATTTTTATGAATTTTTTAAAGTGAAATTTGAAAGGGCCGCCAATAAGCCTTATTGAAATAGGGTCTTAATGAGCATATCATTATGTCCAGCTCACTATGTTGTACTCACTCTCCATTGGGCCCGTTCTAATCCGACAATGTTTGTAAAAGCTAGAATGTTTAAAATTTTTCCAAAGATTTAGATTTTTGGAAAATTCCCTATTGCCACACCCAACTATTTCAAATCAAATTGATAATTTTTAATTGCACATGGGTTTTGCACCTTTTGACTAAATTTGAAGTGTTTTCGATGAAAATGAGATTAGAAAAGATTACAATGTGTGACTTTTTAATTATCGAGTTTGATCCAAAATGGCCGACTTCCTGTAGGGTTTAGGGCGGTGTTATATAATTTTTTACTTGTCCTGGCATGACCTATTTTTTATGCCAAGTTTCATTTGTCTACATTGAAAGGTTTCCGGTTCGAGCTCCCATTACTGCCATGTAAATAGATGTTTACTACTTTCCTTCATTGTGCTAAATTGTGCTTGGGCTCTAATCAAATTTGAGATTTAAAATTTGATTCAGTCATCTAACTCGGAATTGCATTTTGACTAAAACTAGACTACAAGTGAATTTAAGTTTTGTAAAAGAGCTGTCCTGAACCTGTAGGGGGATAAAAGTCTTCCAACACTTGTTACAATGAAACAATGGAGAGCGGCGGATTCCTTCAGTGCAGTGTGTGTTAAATGTTAGAGTTGTAAGCACCTCTATGTGTTAACTCCAAACCCCCCCTCTGACCCCTGACCCCCCTCCTGACCCCCCTGACCCCTCCAGGCTACGGACAATCCAGCTGCACAAAGAACTGTCACAGCCTTTCTCTAAATCCTGAGCATGGCAGATTAAAGAGAGACGATTCTTCACGGCTGAATCATGGCTCCACATGACTCCGCAGGCTCAAGCTGGACAGGGCAGGGACAGGAGCAGAACCGGACAAAGACTCAGGTAACACATCCAAACAGTTGGCTTTTGGAGGGTTGTGTTCATGACATTCTAGAATGTTAATGCCATCATTTCAGATGGAGGGCAAGGGCCTATAGGTTGTTTTCAGATTCTAGAATGTGAAGATGTCATACTGCCAGATCAGGGGCAAGTGCCAGTTTTCCCCATTGATAACATATCTCTTTGGCATAAAATATCTCAAATGTAAATTCACAAATGTTGAAGTTGATCATTTATTTTTTATTTTTTTGAGAGTGTAAATCAAAATAATAACACAAGTAGACATCAACTAAACAAATACAAACACAATCACGGAACATTTCAATTAAAATTAAAGTCCCATTTATTCGTCAAAGTCTGTTGAATTTGTCCATTTCCAAATTAATTGAAATGTCAGTTTTCCAGTTGTCTGATGTCCATTCTTTGATGTCAGTCCAGTCCTTGATTGTTGGAGAGGTTTATGTCATTCATTACTTTGTGATGGTCTTTTTTCCTGCCACCACAAGTAATTCCAAAGGTATCCGTTAATTGTGTCCGTGGCAGGAGTTTTGGGGCCCACTCATTCATTCATTCATTTGATGTATTTATGCAGGTACAACCCAATGAGAAAAGTTCTCTTTTTCATGGCTCCCTGTTAAAACACAACACAGAATAGACAACAAACACAGGATACTAAAACACAAATAAAACATTCAATAAAATTAACCAATTCATAAAAAACACATTATATACATACACTATGAGATCAAATTATATATAAACCAGTGCATCTGCACTGTGGGTGGTCCTTGACTTGTGATTTATAATCATTAAAAGGCGTAAAATGATTTCATTTTAGAAAGTTTTGTTCCACAGGAGCAAAGTGTCTGAAAGCCTTTTTTCCCGTCTGTGTTAAAACGATGGGATTGTAAGATAAAAATGTCCTGAGACCTCAAACGGTGAATACATGAACTGATGTGCAATAAACTTGAGAAATAATAATCAGGCAAAATGCCTAAAAGAGCCTGAAAAACAAACAAAAGACAGTGCTTTCTCTTCACATCCAATGATCACATCCTACTTTAGAGTACAACTGACAGAGTTCTGTATCCTTCTCCTGTAATGTAAGCTGAGCCTTAGAGCTGAGCTTAGATGAGCTTAGAGCTGAGCCTTAGAGCTGAGCCTTCGAGCTGAGCCTTAGAGCTGAGCCTTCGAGCTGAGCCTTAGAGCTGAGCCTTAGAGCTGAGCCTTAGAGCTGAGCCTTAGAGCTCAGCTGATAAACTGAGTTCAGAGGTTTTAAGACTGTTGCTGTAGAATGCATATACACAATATCACCATAATCCAGACGTGGATGAACTGTTTTCTACAATTAAGAGGAAAACACGTTTTATTTCTAAAGAAGAAATACAATCTGGTTTAAGATGATTTGTCAGCTCTTGTACGTGTTTTGTTGAAGGAGAGTTTCTCATCGATCCAGATGCACAAGTATTTGTAATGGGGTACTTGTTCAATCATATTACCAGGCAAAGGCCTGTCTCACCCCTCTTTGCTAATCTGTGGTTTGGTCAGATGACCATTGATTTTAATTCTTGATGTTGGACCATTGTTAAGAGCTCCAGTATTGTTTTACAATTAAGTTGTCTATTCGAAATTTGATTAGCACTTTAAATAAATAAGGCCAGCTAACAGAATCAAAAGCCTTGATTCTCCACATCCAAACAAATGGTCACGGCTTTATTTTGTTGTTTTTGTATTATTATTATTATCATTTTGTATGGTTCATTATGTGATAAGGTTGTTGTATGTTATCTTCTGCTTTTCGTCTGCTAATAAATCCTGTCTGATCATTGTGGATTAAATTAGTGTAAATACTTCCATTAAAAAAGTATGAATTAATAAGTATTTGTGCTATTCTTTTGGACATAATTGAGGTGTATATGTGATATGATATGATCTACATTCAGAATAGAAATGGGTCTGAGTGAGGCACAGTCAAGTCAGTCATTCCCTTCTTTACATATTCGCAAGTTGGAGGAGTCTGGGGTTTTTTAAGTGCCCAGTTAAAAGTTGCCAAAAGGAAAGGAGTAAGTGTGTCTTTTAAAGCTTTATACCACTCTGAGGTGAACCCACCACTCACCCGAGATTTATTGTTCTTTAATCGTTTGATTGCGCCTTGTATTTCCGACACTGCTATTTCAGCTCCTAATTTTTTTTTATTTTGGCCTTCTGAAATAACAGGGAACTTGTGGAATTTTTGAGAAATGCTTTTTATAGAAAGATTCAAATGCTGATCGATTTGGTCTTGTTTGGTTAATATTACATAATTTTGTCTGTCCCGTATTTTAAAATGAGTTTTTTCAGCTTGTTGTTTTCTAAGTTCCCAAGATAGTAATTTAGAAAACGTTGATCCACTCTCATAAGTGTTTTGGTAAAGAGCATTTTCTTAACTATTTCATGTGCGGTCAGATCATTAATTTCCCCTCTTATCCTTTTCAATTTACCCCGATTAGCACCACATTCATTAAAAATGTTGCGTATTGAAATGCAGTGTAATTTGGACTTTGAAAACGTACCTAAAATCTCTAAACTGTTGACAACATGTAGGATCTGCACCTGAGCCATGATGCATTTGAACACGTCAGCATGACTAATTTTCATTTAAAAAGGAGCAGGTTTTACAAACACGACGCAGCAAAACAGGTCCAAATAATGGCGCTGGGTCCAGTTTGTGTGCGCTCATTTCAGGTGTCAGTGGTCAGTGCGCTCCATGTGCTCTGGTCCTGGTCTGTCTCTAAACTAAAGGGCAGCGAGCGGAGGAGTTTGTGTGAGCAGGGAAAAGGACCCTCTGAACCAAACTCATACTGTGGATGTGTTTGGGAATAAAAGACCAGCAAACACACAGACCTGTTGCAACAGCCACATGAAAATGAAAGGATTATTAATGGCCACGCATGTGAAGAGCTCTTATCCATCCGAACTACAACTCCTACAGACCTAGTTCCAGTTTTTTTTTGGTTCTGGTGCAGAATTAGCCCTTCTTTTGGCTAGAAGAGTGAGAAGACGAGGAAAACGTGCGGGGGTCCTCGTGCGTCTCCGCAGCTCTTTACCCCGGGATTTACCTCTCCAACGTTCGCTCACTCTCCAACAAAATGGACGAACTGGCGCTGCTGATGAGACGAAACAGAGACTTTTCATCATCTCCTGGACTGCGTTGTACAAATCCAGGGCTCCGAGCTTCTTCGTGCCGGTAGATAAAGGGATCTTACCGGGAGAAAAACACGCGGCGGAGGAGTCTGTTTTTACCTCAACAGTGCCTGGTCATCGGATGTGACCGTGATCTCCAAGCTCTGCTCTCCTGATCTGGAATATCTGTTAATTAACTGCAAACCATTCTACTCTCCACGTGAGTTTACATTCCACCGAGCGCAAACGTGCACGTGGCACAGCGCGCGCTCGCGGACCTTCTCGGACCCCTTGTGTATTATCCTGGGTGATTTTAACAAGGGGAATCTCAGCCACGAACTATCAAAGTACAGACAATTTATTAAAGTTCCGACCAGAGAGCAGAACACGCTGGATCACTGTTACACAACAGTCAGTGATGCCTTCCGCGCCGTGGCTCGAGCTGCTCTCGGCTTTTCAGATCACACCATGGTTCACCTGATCCCCACGTACAGGCAGAGGCTGAAGCTCTCCAAACCTACAGTGAGGAAATCTAAGAAGTGGACAATGAGGCAGCGGAGGAGTTACGTGTGTGTTTGGACATTACAGACTGGGAGGTCTTCAGAGCTGCCACAGAGAGTTTGGATGAGGACACGGACACTGTGACGTCATACATTCAATTATGTGAGGACAGCATCATACCAACACAAACCAAAGTCACTTTCAACAATGACAAACCCTGGTTCACTCCAAAACTGAGGCAGTTAAGGCAGCAGAAGGAGGCAGCGCACAGGGCTGGAGACAGGGGGCGCTACAAGGATTCAAAGTATGGATTTAGCAAAGAGGTTGCTCGAGCTAGATCACAGTACAATACGTGTCTGAAGCAGCAGTTTTCTGGCAACAAGCCCGCCTCCGTGTGGAGGGGGCTCCGGCTCTCACCAATCATAAGCCCCAGAGTCCCCCCCCTTGCAGACAATCCGAAAACTGGCTGAGCAACTTAACACCTTCTACTCCAGGTTTGATGTGACCACCCCTCCCCCCCCCCCCCCACCTCCCCCACCACTCTCTCAGTTCAGGAACAGGATGTAAACAGGCTATTTCGGAAATCCAACCCCGAAAAGGTTTCTCCCGCCACCTTAAGACACTGTGCAGGAGAGCTGACCCCCGTCTTCACAGAAATTTTTAACACCTCCCTGGGGTCATGCCACGTCCCAGCCTGCTTCAAGTCTGCCACCATTGTCCCTGTCCCCAAGAAGCCCCGGATCACTGGACATAATGACTACAGGCCTGTGGCGCTGACGTCTGTAGTCATTAGAGCGCCTGGTCTTGCCCCACCTCAAGTCCTTCAGCTCCTCCCTGCTGGACCCCTGCAGACGACGCCATCAACCTGGCACTCCACTTCATCCTGCGGCATCTGGACTCCCCGGGAATCTTCGCCAGGATCCTGGTTGTGGACTTCAGCTCTGCGTTCAACACCATCCTCCCTGCTCTGCTCCAGGACAAGCTCTCGGGGAAGAATGTCTCAGACACTCGGGCTATAAGCACAGTCACTCCACAGGGCTGTGTACTTTCTCCTCTGCTCTCGTCCCTGTACACAAACTGCTGCACCTCCAGCCACGACTCCGTAAAATTGATCAAGTTTGCGGGACGAGCAGGTCGGATCACAGCTGACCGTTCTCACCCTGGACATGGTCTATTTGAACCATTCCCCTCAGGCAGGAGGCCACTCCCCTCAGGCAGGAGGCTACGGTCCATCCGGACCAGAACCTCCCGCCACAAGAATAGTTTCTTTCCCTCTGCCATTGGACTCATGAACACTTCTTAAACACCTGCCACTTTAACTACAATTTAATCAATCACTCACTGCACTGTCACTGTTTGCATTACATCTGTAAATTTAACTGTACATTTTTATGTACATAGTAAGCCCTTTTTTATTTTATACTATAGTAATTTGTCTCTTAATTCATGCCCTTTTTATTTCATATATGTTGTTTTTATTATTGATCAGTGTTTTATGTTGCACCTTAATGCCGAAACAAGTTCCTCTGTTGCCCATTACTCACAGGGAAATGCAGACTGTTGGAGAGGCTGTGGCAGCAGGAGGCAAACCACTATCATGTGTTTTGGGATTGTCCTGTTGTTCACAAGTTTTGGATTGAGATCAACAAATCCTTACAGACAATTTATGACATCACCATCCCAATAGATTTCAGAACTATGTATTTGGGCCTCAGGACTCCTGCCATGAACACAACCAGCAGTTCTCTCTCTGGCGCCTCCTCCTGGCTGCAGCGAAAAAAGCAATCACAAAAAAATGGATGACACAAAATGTACCGATAATCAAGGACTGGACCAACATCACACTGGACAACGGTGAAATGGAAAAAATTACATTCGGACTTAATTTGGAAGGGGACACATTTGTGGGACTGTGGGCTAAATTGGAGGTTTGTTTTTTTATATATATGCCGTAATTTTATTTTATTTTTCATTGGAAGGCTGCCATTTTTCTGTTTTGTTGTGTTTATTTTAATTGTAAAAAAAACTTTAAAAAACTAAATATAAAATAATAAACTATTTTGTTCAGCCATGCTGTTGTGATTTTGAGCTCTATGAAAATAAATTGAATCGAATTAAGTGGTTAGAGGTCATTCAGAAATGACCTGAAATTATAATTAAAGCAGATGAAGCTTGGTTTTCAGTGTGCTATTAAAACAAGTGGAGTGGGCCTCAGGTAAGTGTGAGTGTGTGAACACTTTGATTTAAGCCTGTTGCGGGAAGGGGGGTGTGTGCGGCAGAATGACTTGTGCGTATCGCTGAGTAGAGGACACATACATCACACACTGACAAGGCAACAATAGCACAGGGCATGAGGTCTAAGGACAGCCTCCTGACCCACGTACATTTGTCTTTACTTCAGCACAATGTCCTGCTTTTAATGCCATTTACAACACGTTGGGTTCACATTCTGGAATTCCATGTCATAACTTTAAATAGATGACAGGGGCCTAAATAACTCCATGGGTGAATATTTTTGAAAGAAATAGCTAGACAAAATACACAAATGTTAAACCATAAAATTTTTTTCAGGGATTAGATCAACAAACCACTAAAGTCAAATAATAATTTCACTGAGGTTAATTCTTGCTGACAGAAGGAGATGATGGATAGATGATGGATAGTAATTACAAATATGTTAACCATACACTGGGACAAAAAAAACCACGCAGGTTCAGTGCAAATTCAGGACTACCTTAGATAACTATTTTGCCTCTTTTTAGGTTGTTGCATGAAACCGGAACATGTGGAAGAAACCCTCCCAGAAACAGGGTGAAATATGCAAGGTGGAAACACCTTTTAACACCCCCTTCAGGTGGATTTTTATTTGCTTTCGATTTATGGTAGAAGAAGATTCAGTTGTAGTCATCTGGACTATCGAAACGTATTGTTTTTTCTAAAACAGAGTCCAGATGACTACAACTGAATCTTTTTCTACAATGGAACACTCCTGGACGAATGAGGGATTACACCTACACATTTCGATTTATGGACATAACAGCTGAATTTAGTAGCTTAAACTCATGAAGCAAGTATTAAAAGCCGAACATGGATCTCTCTTCGGGGAATGGCGCAGACTGACTAGTTGCACTGCTATGCCCTGCTGATGATATTTGCCTCCTTTCCCCCCACAAACCGAGGAGCAAGACGCTGTAAGAGATGAGTAAATCCGGAAAAAGCAGGGGAGGTGATATTTCGGGAGCTAAACAATCAAAACTGAAGGACTATAACCTCAGGGGAAAACCAACGTACCCACTAGCTAACAATGCTAATACATGCTCAGCTCGTGAGGGGCCGCCCGCCATCACACAGCCGAGCTCGCTCTCTGGCGGGGAGCTCCCGGGCCCACATGGGACGGACGGGAGAGAGGACACAACTTCACAACAGGTCCTTATGTTACATGAAATGCAGCATCTTGTGTTGTTGTATGTTGTGTCTTGTAGGTATTATAAAAATCTAGTGTACTGAAATAATCTGTAACTGGATTGGTGTGGGGGTTGGACTTCTAAAAAGCGAAAGCTTCCACCATCCCCCGTTTCAAACCAGCAGTTCTCTGTATGTATGATTGTTTGGAATATGTATTGTAAACTATGTCATATGCAGGTTTGAAATAAATAAATAATGAACATGAGGTCAGAGGTGAGGTCAGCAAATACGAGGCCTGATAATGAAGTTCCTTAACCATCGTGAGAAGGAGCGCGTCATGAAAGCTACAAAAGTTAAAGTAGCATACAAAGGCAAGAAGGTTTTAAACGCTGAAGACCTTTCGTATAAGATTCTCAACAATAAGCAAAGTTCCTCCATATCTGTGAGGAACTGAGAAGAGAAAACTGAGGCATGGCTTCTCACATCCAGGAACTGTTCAGGGGATTTTTTTAAAGGTAAAAAATACGTGCTCAAAACACCAACAGAGGCTGAAGTGTTCTTCAGAAAAAATACAAAACACAGAGAACTGAACAGCAACAAGAGATGGATCCATCAACGTTGGGCATGTGAGTTCAAGTATTATGTTGTTTTGAAGAGACTGATAGTTTTTGCATTATTTGTTTTTGGTATCAGACTCTATTACAACGTAGAACAGGGGAGTCAAACTCATTGTAGGCCGCGGGCCGAAATTCAATGCTCAGGCTGGGTCACGGGCCGAACATAACTTAAAAAATAAAACTATAAAAGCTATAAAAAATAAATAGCTTCATATAGCCTAGTAATAGTGATATGTGGACACTGTTGCACAAATCTGCAGCAGGTGAAAGACTGAGTCCGTATTCATGCAATATGAGGTTACTATTTTTATCATTTAAGCCGATCTTCGTGAAAACTGTGTTTGTATTCTTAGTCACATTCGTGTGGACACAGTCAGAGCTCACAGTTGCTTCACTCTGTCATGTTCATACTTTATGCATACTTATACACTCTGACCTGTGTTTTTACCTGTGGCTCCTGATCTGTCCAGGTTTGCACTGGTTTGGATGTTCACAGAGCTGTCGTCACAGAAGTTTGCTTTCTTGTTGTTAGCTTCATAATAGCACTGCTTTTAGCACAGCGCTAACGTCCACAAAACTGTCTCCTTTCTTTCTCCGCTCAGACTTCTGTCTGTAAAGTGCACAACGCGCGTTGGCACTTCGCAGCCCTCGGCACGATGAGCCAGCGGCACACTCAGCAGCGCTAAGTAGCGCTAAGTAGCGCTAAGCAGCGCGGGGGGGGGGAGTGGCTACTGCAAAGGACTTTGGGATTCGCAGTTCTAGCAATAAAAACGTTCTATATCTATCGGAAATTATTAAATATAAATTAGGATTAAAACGGGCTATATTAATACGTCTGGCGAGCCGGATGCCTCCCGCGGGCCACATGTTGCACATCCCTGTCGTAGAAGCACTATTGTGGCTATGAAGATGCAGAAGAGAAAAATAATAATTGTCTTTCACCAAACTGAAGATGGTATTTACATACACACAGGCCTATATTTTTGAGACACTCAGGGTTTAGTTACATGCACTCATCTGAGCGTTAAATGTGGAGAATTAGGTTTGTGGGAAACTAAACCTTTTATTTTTTTAAATACAGAAGATAGTGGAGGAGCGTAGTGGTTTGGGGAGGTAGAGTATCCAGTTCTTTGAGGAGGACTGGTACCAGTAACGGGCAGGGAGATGATCAGGGGGGCCCTAGTTAGGAAGAGACTTCCCCATTTTAAGATGTATTTCTTTGGTCCAATGTCTGGGATACAACTTAAGAAAAAAAATTCCAATTATGATTTGACCTTTAGAAAGTGAAGAAATATGTATGGTTCTGTTAAACTCGGACATCTGCGTGTTCAGAAACTGGAAGAGGAGTGAAAGTCAACAAAAGATCAAGATCAGCTAAATAACACATACCAGACGTTAAAGATGACCAGGATTCAAGTAGTTTCAATTACTCATTGTTTATTTCTCCTAAACAAAGTCATCTATACAGAGCTCTGGACTATACGGGGAGCCAAACAAAAGTTACTTCACGTCTTCATATCCCGGAGAGTAAATGGGCATCCACATTCCTCCAGTATTTAAGACACAAATATGAATATGCATGAGCCTAAAGCTAAGTCCTTGTTGTCGAGCCGTGATTTGGCCCAGCGCCCATCTGACTCCCTTTATGGTATCCTCCTTGTTCTCTTTGTCTGCTCGTGTTACTGAGACTGGTCACACCCTAGGAATCACAGTGGAAAAAGAGCACCGCAAAACAATAGCAACATAACATTGTATAATAGCGAATATATGATCAATGCATAATATGTAGTCCTCTTCAAAAGACAGAACAGAATCTGAAGATACTTTGTGGTCCTCCGTAATGATCTGTCAGCTATTTTTGGAGAAAATGATACCCCTCTCTTTACTACTATAAAAAAGATCTTGAAGACTTCCCGGGTATGACATCACTAGACGCCAGTTTGCTCCGCTGCGGCCAAAGTATTTCTTCAAAAATACGGTTTTACCCACAAAATCCCAAGAAACGAGGAGTAGAGGGGAGCAAACGCGGAGGACACAAGCCTGGTGGCGCTATGGGAACTAAACAAACAAAGTAGGCGGTCCATGGCTTCGGTGAAAATCAGCCTACCTCATAAGCTAAAGAGGCTAACATGTTAGCAAGCCCGAGTCTAACATGGCTAACAGGCAGCTAGCTGTCTGCTCTTGGCCGATAAACAAAGCTCCGTCCCCGAACTCAGGTCCCCAAGCTCACACTTGTCTGAAGGCGGAGGGAGATCACCTGAGACCTACTTAAAAGTGAAATGCAGCGTGACATGGCGGCACTGTGGGCGGAAATGAGGTCAGCGCTTGGTACGGCCCAATTTTTGGAGAAGATTATCCCTGAGCTCCTTCTTGAATCAGGAGTTGAAGTCCCTCCCATCACAAACAAAAGAGCACATGGGCAAACCAAGACCAGATTCTGATAAACCATGAGGCTTGATAATGAGGGTTTCTCAATGACTGTGTGAAGGAACGCGTCCTGAAGGCTGAAAGGGTTAAAGGAGACCTCCAGTACAAAGGCAAGCGTGTCTTCTTCGCTCCAGATCTTCCATACGAGGTTCGCCCAACCACGGCAAAAGTTCCACCACATCTGTGAGGAGCTCAGGAAGAGAGAAAACTGAGACATGGATTGCTCTTTCCCCGCGACTCTTCTTGGTGACTTTTGAAGATAAAACACATGTGCTCAGACATCAGGAGAAGCAGAGGTGCTCCTCAGGAAGATGCAAAACACAGAGAAATGAACAGTGCAGAGGAGGGAGCCACCAGAGTGGGGCATGTGGGTTCGGATTATTTTTCATTCATACATTTCATTTTATTTATGCAGGTACAACCCAATGAGAAAAGTTCTCTTTTTCATGGCTCCCTGTTAAAACACAACACAGAATAGACAACAAACACAGGATACTAAAACACAAATAAGACATTCAATAAAATTAACCAATTCATAAAACACATTTATACATAAACTATGAGATCAAATTATATTAAAACAAGTGCATCTGCACTGTGGGTGGTCCTTGACCTGTGCTTTAAAATCATTAAAAGGTTTTAACATAAAATGATTTCATTTAGAAAGTTTTGTTCCACAGGAGCAAAGTGTCTGAAAGCCTTTTTTTTCTCCCGTCTGTGTTAAAACGATGGGATTGTAAGATAAAAATGTCCTGAGACCTCAAAACGGTGAATACATGAACTGATGTGCAATAAACCTTGAGAAATAATAATCAGGCAAAATTGCCAAAAAGAGCCTGAAAAACAAACAAAAGACAGTGCGTTTCTCTTCACATCACTGAAATGACTCAAGCCTTAGAGCTGAGCCTGACTGAGCCTTAGAGTACAGACTGACAGAGTTCTGAGTATCCTTTCTAGAGCTGAGCCTTAGATGAGCCTTAGAGCTGAGCCTTAGAGCTGAGCCTTAGAGCTGAGCCTTAGAGCTGAGCCTTAGAGCTGAGCCTTAGAGCTGAGCCTTAGAGCTGAGCCTCAGAGCTGAGCCTTCAGAGCTTGAGCCTTCGAGCTGAGCCTTCGAGCTGAGCTTAGAGCTGAGCCTTAGAAAGCTGAGCCTTAGAGCTGAGCCTTAGAGCTGAGTGATAAACTGAGTTCAGAGGTTTTAAGAACTGGTGCTGTAGAATGCATATACACAATATCACCATAATCCAGACGTGGATGAACTGTTTTCTACAATTAAGAGGGAAAACACGTTTTATTTCTAAAGAAGAATGACAATCTGGTTTAAGATGATTTGTCAGCTCTTGTACGTGTTTGTTGAAGGAGAGTTTCTCATCGATCCAGATGCACAAGTATTTGTAATGGGGTACTTGTTCAATCATATTTACCATCAAGCGTGAGAATAGATATATTTTTTGGTCACTAGAGTGTCTTTTGGGAGAACAGCATACATTTAGTTTTATTTGAATTCATTCATCATTTTAAATGAACACAGTTGTGTTGCAATGAAAATCCTCTTGAATATTTTGAATCACTTGTGCAACAAGAAGGTGCCTTAGCATACAGAATGGCCTCATCTGCAAGTGGATGCTACTGTGTTTTAGATTATGCCCAATTGAGTTGATATAAATTGTAAATTAACAGTGGTCCAAGGACAGAGCCCTGAGGAACCCCCTTATTAAGGGTTAGAAAATTCCGATTGAAAGCCATCAGCAGAAAGCATTTTTTAGAATGTGTATCAAACCCAAACAGCATCCAGACGCTCCAAGAGAATACAAAGATCTACTGACTCAAAGGCCTTTGACAAATCAACAAAAACAGCAGCACATTCCTCATGGCTGTCCAAAGCAAGAGCAATATCATTTATAACTTTGGTAGCAGCTGTGATAGTGCCAAGTCCTGGTCTAAATCCAGACTGGTATCTGTTTAAAAGTGAATATTTGGTTAAGAACGCACGGACCTGGTTACTCATGAGCTTCTTCTGAGAGTTTTGCTCGGCAGCGATAGTTTTGAGATTGGACCGAAATGATTCAAATCCTTTTTCTGGCCTCCTTTGTGCAAAGGGAGACAAAAGCAGTTTTTCCACAGTAATAGGATACTTTCAGTTTGAATTGTGAGATTAAAAACATAAGTTAAACAATTTACTATTAGCGTGATTATAGTCACATGGTGATACATTTCTATTGATTTGAAGAGACTAATGATAGTGATGTGATTTGTTTGTTTTTGACATCAGACTTTATGTTCCATGTTGGCTCTCTGTTTTAGTACATAAACATTGTGTCCAATTTCAGAACCCCATGCAAATGTGGTGATGGGGGGGGGGTGTCCAGTTTTTTCTCAGGATTGGAGCCAGGAGAGGCCGGGGAGCTTTTCGGAGGCTGGTTTTGGGCATGAACCTTTTTTTTAATGTTATCTTTTCATCAGATTCCTGTTTCTGTAATTCTTATGTTTTTTTGTTGTTTTCGACCAGAGAATCTAAAAGCAATCAGAAATTATCAATGGCAAAATCAATACGATCAATCCAATGGCATCAGATTTTTTTTTACAAGTAACATGCTTTAACGTTAAAGGTAAACTGAATCCAATCAAACAATCAAAGATTTTAACAAAAATGAGAAAAAAGATGAGACATTATATTTTTCAAGAGACCCATTTGAACGACATTGAACATCAAAAACGAACCACATTTTGTTGCAATACTGATTTCAAACCTATATAGCTTTCAACAGTTTTGAATGAAAAGACAAAGAGTATACCGATTAAATATTATAAACATATTTGTGTATTTGTTTATTTAAACAGATAAAAAAAATAAAAATGTACTGATTAAAGGAACTATTAACGGAAAGGTTTTTACTCGACTGAATGTGTATGCGCCACCAGGGGGCAATATCACCTTCTGTACAGATATTATGGACCTGATTGTAAACCACTCTGAGAGAACCCTAATTTGTGGCAGCGATTTTTGCATTCAGCCTACATTAGACACTAACAGAGGCACTGGAAGAAAAAAATGACTGAAGAATATAGGACTGATTGACATCTGGAGGGAGATGAACCCGAGGGTACCCCAGTATATCCATTTCTCTAATCCACATACAATTGACTCCAGAATAGACTATTTTGTTATCTTCAATAAAGACAGATCTAAAATCACTGAGGCAGATATTGGCACAATAGATTCGTTTGCAATCAGGTCCAAAATATTAGCATAGAAGGTGATATCGCCCCCTGGAGGAGCATGCATGTTCAGCAGAGTAAAAACCTTTCCATTAATAGCTCCTTTAACCAGTACATATCTGCCCTCTTTATCCTTACATTCAAAACTCTTTTCAAAAACTATTTGGTTTGAAATCAGTATTGCAACTCCCCAGTTTTATTTGCCTCTTACAATGAATAAAAAAAAAAAAAGTATAACAAAATTTGGTTCAGTCTTTATGTTTACTGTCACTTAACTGTGTTACTTGTAAATAAATAATGTCTCTTTTTTTCTTTTCTCATTTTTGTTCATGTTTTCGATTGTTTGATGGGGTTCAATATGTCATTTACATTAAAGAATGCTATTTGTATTTGGGTTGCTCCACCTCGGCAAAGCTCTACTCCAATATCTCCGCTTCAATTCTGGCGAATCTGGGCTCGCTATTTGCTGCTCTGACTTCAACACTCAACGTCACGATGCACTTCACACAACACAAGGACCATCTGTTGTAAAGTGATGTCCTCCCTCCCTTCTGTCTCGTGCGGGCCCTGGTGATTGGATTCAGTGGAACGGCCGGAGCGCCTCCGGAGCTGTGCTAGCTTGTGGGGAAGTCTGTTTTTCCCCAAGGTTATAGTCCTTAATTTTTAGTTGTTTTATTCCCAAAGCATCGCCTCCCATGTCTTTTCCGGGTTTAGTCATCTCTTACAGCGTCTTGCTCCTCGGTGAAAAGGAGATTTTAAAGGCAAATATCCGCAGCAGGGTGTAGCAGTGTTACTAGTCAGTCTGCGCTTTTATCGGAAGTCCTTAGTTATATTTTCATTTGTATTATTATTTACCAAAATAGCTGTTGTATTCGTTGTAACATCTCTCCTGTGGCCTTTCCTCTGTCACGTGAGCCCTCCCCCACACACCCACACGTGGCTCCCCCTAAACTCTTTGACTACTTAGACAACGGAGTGTAACTAATTCTCCCACACTAGGATATTGTCTTCTTCTCCTTGGCCTTTGTGTTCCATTCAAGCCTTTCATCCCATTAGTGTGTGCGCGGGGGCCGTGTGTGTGTGGGTTTTAGGGGGGGTGGGGACTCATTACAGGTCTTTAATAATAACAATTAGCCCCCTTCTTATGGACTGGATTTTGAAGGTGATCCAAAGTGCCCGCAGTCTGCAGACTGAGCGCTGACTGTTGTGTCTCTGCTGGAGGAATGGGTGAACATACTAGTTAAAACCCTTACGAGCTTTTTACAATTTAAGTTAAGAAAAAGTTACTTTAAAAATAAATAAATAAATAAACCAGACCATGGGAGGAATAAATTAGGAAGGGTGAAATTGCTAAAAAAAAGTTATACATTATTTAAAGATTTAACACAGAACATGGCGCAGAGACAGCACATATTGAACTACGGAACTGACCAACATCACATAATCTCTCTGGGTGTACCCCGCCAAAAGCCCAAAGTCCCGCAACCCCTAACGGGAACAAGCGGTAGGAAATCGGAAGAAAAACTATAAATCCAATTAACTTGAGTTTGGTCTTCTGTGGGACATATTTTTGACCTCATTTACACCAGGATAAGCCACTTTTTCCACATCTAAAAATGTTTCACTATAGGCTTTATTCAACAGGCTGCAGCTCTATTGAGCCATTATTTTTGAAAAAAGATTTGTGCATTTGTAATTTGATTTGTCTGTAATAAGAAGTGTGTGTATTGTGATTTGTGAGTGTGTCACTGAATTTGTGTGTGTAACTCAATTTGTGTGTTCGTAACTTGATCTGTGCGTGCGTAATCAGACCTGTGCGTGCGTAATCAGACCTGTGCATGTGTAATCAGATCTGTGCGTGAGTAATCAGATCTGTGCGCGCGTAATCAGACCTGTGCGCGCATAATCAGACCTGTGCGCACGTAATCAGATCTGTGCGTGCATAATCAGACCTGTGCATGTGTAATCAGATCTGTGCGTTAGTAATCAGACCTGTGCGTGCTTAATCAGATCTGTGCGTGCGTAATCAGATCCGTGAATGCGTAATCAGATCCGTGCGTGCGTAATCAGATCTGTGCGCGCATAGTCAGATCTGTGTGTGTAATCAGATCTATCAGTGCGTAGTCAGATCTATCCGTGTGTAATCAGATCTGCACGCGCGTAATCAGATCTGTGCGTGCGTTATCAGATCTGTGCGTTATCAGATCTGTACGTGTTATCAGACCTGTGCGTGTAATCAGACCTGTGCATGCGTAATCAGACCTGTGCATGTAATCAGATCTATCAGTGTGTAATCAGATCTATCTGTGCGTAATCAGATCCGTGCGTACGCAATCAGATCAATCCGTGCGTAATCAGATCTGTGCGTGCGTAATCAGATCTGTGTGTGCGTAATCAGATCTATCTGTGCGTAATCAGATCTGTGTGTGCGTAATCAGATCTATCTGTGCGTAATCAGATCTGCGCGCGCGTAATCAGATCTGTGCGTGCGTAATCAGATCTGTGTGTGCGTAATCAGATCTGTGTGTGCGTAATCAGATCTACCTGTGCGTAATCAGATCTGAGCATGCGTAATCAGATCTATCCGTGCGTAATCTGATCTGTGCGTGCGTAATCAGATCTGTGCGCGCCTAATCTGATCTGTGCGTGCGTAATCGGATCTGTGCGCGAGTAATCAGATGTGTGCTATCTTGGATATCTATGCCAGTTACAAACACAAAACTGTGGCCACAGTTCTGGCATGTCATACTGCTGCACACAGTTTCGTCTTAAAGGGTTGACTACGCCATCAAATAGAACTCATGCTGCTGCTGTATTAAGGATAGAAGCCTGATTCTGTTAGGGTTGCATTTTACAAGTCTGATTACAGTTAGGACAACTTTTGGCAGGAAAACATGTTTGTCCATCTGCCCAAAGCCCGCAGAGCGACAGTCACCGCCAGTCTGAGCCCCATGCGCCCAGGGCACTCGCAGGCGTTAACGGGCTTTAACGGCTTGAACCGGCTCAGTGCCACAGGACTGACGTGAGCCTACAGAAGGTTTCTGCCTTTCTCCAAACGGTAAGCAGGAAACTTTGCTAAATCTTTTGGCTTTTGGTCTTTACTACTGTCACAATGTCTGCATTAATATGAATAGCTCAAAAAACAGCTCTTAAAGATCCAATTTCCTTTTCAGTTTAAAAGTTATTGATCTCTAAATAAATGTTGAAGAAATATGCCCAGTTCTATTTAACTCGGACATCTGCGTGTTCAGAAACTGGAAGAGGAGTGAAAGTCAACAAGATCTACTCTATCAGTTACTAATACATACCAGCTATAGATGACCAAGATTCATGAGTTTCATTACGCATTCTTTTATTCTCCTAACAAAGTCATCTATACAGACGTCTGGACTTCCGGGTGCCTAACACTCGTTACTCGCGTCTTCATAATTCCGGAAAGTAACGGGACAGCCACAGTTTGCCAGTATTATAGACACACAAAATGAATATGCATGAGCCTACAGGAAGTCCTTGTGGTAGGGCTGTGATTGGCCCCGAGCCCATCTGACCTCCACCATGGTCTCCACCTTTTTCTCTTTGTCTGCTCGTGTAACCTGAGACTGGTCAAACCTTGGGGGTCAGAGTGGAAAAATACAGCACCACAGACCAAAGAGCAGCATAACATTGTATTCTAATAGTGAATATATGTTCAATGCATTGTACAATGGCAAATATATGATCGATGCATAATATGTAGTTCTCTTCAATGTTTAGTTGGGTTAGTTGTCACACCCTACAGGGTTGGTTGTCCCAATGTTATTTCAATGGGGGTAAGTTAAAATGGGATCAAAACTTTGACTTTACGTTTTAAAATATTTAGTTTAATTTGAATGCAGCAATCCAATATATTTTTGGAATCTGGAGACTTTAAATTAATAGAGCATCTTAAAATGAAGAAATGAAAACAACTGTTTTAGTTAGATTAGAAGATTCATTTTAAGAAAATTAATTACCGTATTTTGCGGACCATTAGCCGCTACTTTTGTCAGATGTTTTGAGCCATGCGGCTTATTTAGAGGCTGCGGCTTTTCTGTGGTTTTTTTCTTTCACCGCTAGGGGCGCACTAACCGGAATTAGAATCAAAACTACAGAAAAGTTAAGCAAAGAAGCAGATGTTGCTTTTTTATTCAGCTAGCAAATAGAACACGGACGACAAATTACCAACTATAAATTATTTTCAAATTCTTGCCCATCATTATGGAACCCAAACGAAGAAGTTCGTACGAAGCAAGTTTTAAGCTGAAGGCCATCGATCTTGCTAGGAAACCGCGCGGCTGCACGCAAGCTTAACATCAATGAATGTACGTGAGACGCTGGAGGGGACGGAGGGGACAGCGGGACGAGCTCATGCGATGCCAAAAGTCAAGGAAAGAGTTCTGCGGCCAATACAAAAGGTGCGGCCTATGTATTGTTTTTATTATCGTTTTTTAAAAATAGAGCAAATGCGGCTTATATAGGGGAGCGGCTAAAAGTCCGGAAAATACGGTAATCACATTTCGAAATCTGTTTAAGCAGGGATATAACGTTCTCTCCCTTATTCTCATCTGTTAGAAATGGTTAAAGTTGAACTTAATCTAGAAAACATATTAAATGAATAAATAGGAACAAAAGCAACAATACAAAACAGATGTTAACTATTGTTTGTATCGATCCTTTCAATAGCACCCCTCAGTCAACATTGTCATCATCTGATTCACAGCTTTGGCAAATGTATGCCAGTCCAAGTGGGCATGCTTAGTGTGCCCAGTGCGCACTACGCACTGCGCCCATTTCTCCTTTGGGCAGCTGTGAGAGCAGGATTCAACACCCACAAGGCAGGAACATTCCATCTCATCTAACGATGATTCTGTGTGGCATCGCTTCCTCTTCTTGGCCGTGTGCTTTTTCTTGTCATTTGGATAAAGTGATTTCGTCCTCTTTTGTTGAGTTTGAGCCTTTTCTTTTTCAATACTCTCTTTGGCTGGAGTGTCAGTGAGTATGGCACTGGTAAGTCTCTTTGTGGTCTCATAATAATTTTACTGAACATCTAAAAACTGCTGAGCTGAAAGCAGATGGAGTAAGCGGAGAACGCATGGATGAAGCCGAGCAGCATATTTCAGATAATGTGGACCAGATCACGTCGACCTAACGTGAGGCTTTTGGGGGAAGAAGGAGGAGAGGAAGGAAAGGATACAGAACGGAGTTGAAGTCCCTCCCATCACAATTAAAAGAGCCCATCGCCTGGGCAAACTGAGACCAGCAAATACGTAAACCACGAGGCCTGATTATGAGGTTTCTTAACGATCGTGCAAAGGTAAGTCTCATGAAGGCTTCATGAAGGGTTCAAGGAAACCTCCAGTACAAAGATCTGGTATGAGAGTTTGGGTTGTGGTCACATGGTGATACATCTCTGAGACTGATGATAGTGACATGATTTATTTCAGACTTTGTGCCCCCTGGTGGCTGTCTGCTTTTGTACATAAACTCTGTGACTAAATACATCTACTCATAGATGTGTCAAATGTGTGGTGAGCAATGGAGGTCAAATATCAGGAGCGTTTGGGGAGTTTTTTTGGGGGGCCTTCATTAGGTTTGGACTTCCCTCCCTTTTACGGTCATAAGGTTTTGGGTTCAATGCCCGTTTCCAGAATGAGCCCTTTTGTTTTCTTTTTTACCTTTTCAGATGCTCTGTGTTCCAATAGTTCTTGTGTGTGTTCGTTGTTTTCGACCAGAGACACTAAAAAATTGACAAAAATGTAAAAAATAAAGAATAGACGTATATTTACAAGAGATACACATTTTTTACATTTGTTTTTGAACAAAGTTTTGAATGTGAGGATGAAGAAGGCAGATATGTACTGGTTAAAGCAGGGGTGTCCAAACTATGGTCTGAGGGCCACATTTGGCCCCCGGGCCATAGTTGGACATTTTTGTTGGCCCTCAGGCTTCCTGCTATGTTGGCCCATACAACAATAAATCTTACTTTTTACTGTGAAATTGGAAAAATTCAATCATTTTGATGAAAGTTTCTCCAAAGTCTGGTTTAGGCAAGGCAAGGCAAGTTTATTTGTAGAGCACAATTCGTACACAAGGCAATTCAAAGTTGCTTCACACAACAGGAAAAAATGCATTAAAATCACAAAGACATGGCAGAAATCACAAAATCTTAGTTCAAGACATAAAAGAGAAGAGTGCAAAGAAAAGCATTTCAGTCATATGCACAGCCAAACAAAAGGTTTTTAGTTTAGATTTGAACATTGCCAGAGTAGAGGCCTGTCTCACATCCTCTGGAAGACTGTTCCAGATTTTAGCTTATAAAATTGAAAGACGCACATTCCCCATGTTTAGTCCTGACTCTGGGCACCAGCAGGAGGCCGGTCCCTGAGGTCCTCAGAGTCCGAGATGGTTCATATGGCACTAACATGTCCGAGATTGTACTTTGGTGCGTAGGCCATGGAGAGACTTGTATACAAGCAGAGCTGCTTTAAAGTCTCTTCTCTGAGCCACAGGGGGCAGTGCAGAGACCTGAGCACAGGACTAATGTGATCGTACTTCCTGGTTCTAGTCAGGACACCGAGCAGCAGCGTTCTGGATGTACTGCAGCTATTTTTACAGCTCGTTTGGAGAGGCCAGTGAGCAGGCCGTTACAGTAGTCTAATCTACTAGAGACAAACGCATGGATAAGTCTCTCCAGGTCTGGTTTAGACACTATAATTTTGGATTTTGGCAGTGTATTTTAGATGGTAAAAAGCTGCTGATGTTATTGATCTGACGTGGCTGTTATAAAATTCAAGTCTGAGTCCATTAATTACCCCCAGATTTCTAACTTGATTTGTAGGTTTTAGAGCGAGACTCTGGAGGTGACTGTTAACACTTTCTTCTTTGTTTCTGTGGCCAAAGACGATGATTTCAGTCTTGCCTGAGTTCAGCTGGAGAAAGTTGTTTTGCATCACACACACTGATCTGTTGGATGCAGTGACAGAGTGAATCCACTGGTCCATATTCACCTGCCGTCAGTGAAACATAGATTGGAGATGTCGTCTGCATAATTGTGATTGGACACATTCTCGCTGCGTATCAACTGACCTAACGGCAGCATGTAGAGGTTGAACAGACAGAAGGGGTTCCAGGATTGACCCTTGGGGCCACCCACAGGTCAGGGGCATCTGGTCTGAGACACAGTTACCAAAGTACTTCCTGTCTTCCAGATAGGACTTTAAACCAGTTTAGCGCAAGTGCCAGTGATGCCCACCCCAGTCCTCTAGTCTCTGTAAGAGGGTCCCATGATCGACAGTGTCAAAAGCAGCACTCAGATCTAACAGAATTAAAGACTGAGGCTTTGCCCGCGTCAGTGTTCAGGTGGATGTCATTTGTCACCTTGAACAAGAGCAGTCTCAGGTGCTGTGATGAGGTCTAAAACCTGACTGGAAAACATCAAATGAGTTGTTTATTAAGAGGAAATCAGTGAGCTGTTGGTAAACAACCTTTTCAAGGACTTTGCCCCAAAATGGCATATTAAAGATGGGCCGGTAATTACTCAGTTACTCGGCATCAAGACTGCTCTTCTTTAGGAGAGGCTTTATGACCGCAGCTTTCAAAGACATTATAGCATTTTTGATGCCCTGAACTTTGTCATTAAAGAATAATGCAAACTCATTACACTTGGATGTGGAAATGAGTTCTAACGGCAGCTGAGCTGGAGGGTTTGTTCATCTGTTTACTGTGGCAAACAGGACACGCGAGTTGTTTCTGCAGCTTCCAATTATTTTAGAAAAATATCCTTCCCTAGTTCTACATAAAATGAGGTTGTACATGTACAACTTCTCTCAGTAGATCTTTTTTGAACCTGGAGCTTCGACTTGTGCCATTTTCGTTCGGCCCGCGGCACTCCCTTTTTCTGTGCCCTGACCGAATCATCATTTCTCCATGCGCCTTCTGCTTATTTTTAACAATTTTAGCCTTCATAGGGGCAATGATGTCGAGAACATTCAAAATACTCGATGTAACAGAGTTCAACAAATCATTTTACATTTAGAACATGAGACATTTTCAAAAGTTTATCTTCAGTTTTCCCGTGTGCTGACTTTTATGTGTCTCCTCCGGACAACTGCAGGACCAGCTGGTGGTTTGGGAAAAGAAGACACAGAAATGATCAGACAGAGCAACATCGACACATTGACGTTTGAAACATTAACCCCTTTTGGCAATATAGAAGATCTAGAAGTGTGCCCTCTGCTGTGGGTGGGGCCACTCACGCGCTGAGTTAAGACCGAAAGTTTCAAGCAAGTGGCGTTTCTGTCAGAAATATTATCAACATGAACATTGAAATCACCTGTTTATGACCAAACCATCAAAGTCTGTGCATTACGACTGAAAGGCATCTCAGTAAAATCATCAATAAAACTTTTGCAGTGCTGAGGAGGCTTGTATAAAAAATGAAGAGAATGGATGGAGAGTTTTTAGGCTCAATTTTAAAGGCTACGTACTCAAATGTTGAAAACACCCCAAAAGGACAACCTGTGGGTAACTATTTCATCTCAAAGCACACACACCTCCTCCCTTTTTGTTTTCTCGTGTTTCAGATTCAAACTTAAAGTTGGGACCAGAGCACCAGAGCAGCAGATCCAGAGGAGCAGCAGAACAGAGGAGCAGCAGAACCAGAGAGCAGCAGAACCAGAGGAGCAGCAAACTAGAGGAGCAGCAGAACCGAGAGCGAGCAAAACCAGAGGAGCAGAACCAGAGCAGCAGCAGACAGAACCAGAGGAGCAGCAGCCGAACCAGAGGAGCAGCAGAACCAGAGGAGCAGCAGAACAAGAGGAGAAGGACCAGAGAGAGCAGCAATAACCAGAGGAGCCAGAACCAGAGGAGCAGAACCAGAGGAGCAGAACCAGAGCAGCAGCAGAGCCAGAGAGCAGCAGAACCAGAGGAGCAGCAAACCAGAGGAGCAACAGAACCAGAGGAGAAGAACCAGCAGCAGCAGAGAACCAGCAGGAAGCAGCGGAACCAGAGCAGCAGAACCAGAGCAGCAGCAGAACCAGAGCAGCAGCAGAACCAAGAGCGGCACGCCAGCAGCAGAACAGAGGACAGCAGAACCAGGAAGCAGCAGAACCAGAGAGGCAGAGACAGAAAGAGCAGAGCAAGAACACGAACGAGCAGCAGAAAACAGAAGCAGCAGCAGAACCAGAGAGACGCAGAACAACAAGAGCAGAGCAAGAACAAAGGAGCAGCAGAACCAGAGAACCAGAGAAGGCAGCAAACCAGAGCAGCCAGAACCAGAGGAACAGACAGAACCAGAGCAGCAGAACCAGAGGCAGCGAAAGAACAGAAGCAGCAGAACCAGAGGAGCAGCAGCTACTAGACGGAGCAGCAGAACCAGAGAGAGCAGAGAACCAGAGCAGCAGATCCAGAGGAGGAGCAGAACAGAGCAGCAGACCAGAGGAGCAGCAGAACCAGAGGAGCAGCAGGAACCAGAGGAGCAGCAGAACAGAAGAGAGCAGCGAACCAGAGGAGCAGAACAGCAGAGCAGCAGCCAGAACAACAGAGGCAGCAGCGGAACCAGAGCAAGCCAGAACACGAGCAGCCAGCAGAACAGAGGAGCAGCAGAACCAGAGGGAGCAGCCGAACTAGAGGAGCAGCAGACCAGAGGAGCAGAACCAGAGCAGCAGCACGAACCAAAGGACGACAGAACACAGAGGAGCAGCAGGAACCAGAGCCAGAGCAGCGGAACCAGAGCAGCCAGAACCAGGAAAGCGAAGCCAGAGAGCAGAAGACAGACCAGAACAGAGCAGCAGAACCAGAGAGGAGCAGGCAGAACAACAGAGGAGCAGCAGAACCAGAGCAGCAGAACCAAGAGGAAACAGCCAGAACCAGGAGCAGCAGAACCAGAGCAGCGGAAGAACCAAGCAGCAGAACCAGGAGAACAGAGAACCAGAAGGAGCCAGACAGAACCAGAGCAGCAAGATCCAGCAGGAACGAAAGAGCAGCAGAACCAGAGGAGCAGCAGAACCAGAGGAGCAGCAGAACTAGAGGACCAGCAGAAGACAGAGGAGCAGAAGAAGAGCAGCAGCAGAGAAACCAAGCAGAGCAGACAGAGAACCCGAGAGCAGCAGAACCAGAGCAGCAGCAGAACCAGAGAGGAGCAGCAGAGCACAACAGCAGGACCAGCAGCAGAAAACCAGAAAGGCAGCAGCAGAAGCGTAGAAGGAGCAGCAGCAGAACCCAGCATAGAGCAGCCAGCGTTCTAAAAACAACTGCAACTGTCACATTTCTGCACTACATCTGTAAATGTAACATGTAATTCTCGTGTACATAGTAATGCCTATTTTATTTTTATTTATACTATAGTCATTTTAAACTGTTTCCTAATGCATGCCCTTGTGATCTTAATTTGTGTTGGTTTTTTTGGGTTTAATTGTTCAGTGTTTGTGTTGCACCTTAATGCCGAGACAGGTTCCTATGTTTTGTTTATTCATTCATTCATATCATTCATTCATTTGTTCAACGACAATGGCAATAAACCCTTTCTGACTCTGATTCTGATAAAGAGGAGTCAGTGTGGCCTTTTTCTTTCAATAGCTTTATTAAAGAACACAGGTGCGGACAGTGAATAGAACTTGTTTCACCATTAAGTGCAACATATAAACACTGATCAATATAAACCCAAAAAAAACAACATAAATTAAATCACAAGGACATGCATTAGGAAACAGTTTAAAATTACTATAGTAGAAAGTAAAAATAAAAATTGGCATTACTATGTACATGTGAATTCCTGCCTGAGGGGAGTGGTTCAAATAGTCCATGTCAGGGTGAGAAGGGTCAGCTGTGATCCGACCTGCTCGTACCAGAGCCCTGGCAGACGTACAGGTCCTGCCCGCAAGATGGAAGTCATGCAGCCGATACCCACCTTCCCAGACGAATGCACAATGCGCTGTAGTCTCTGTTTGTCCCTGGCTGTGGCTCCAGCAGAGGGCGCTGTAGTCTCTGTTTGTCCCTGGCTGTGGCTCCAGCAGCACGGGTCACATGATCAATCACAGACCGAGCAGCACAGAGCAGCCTGAATGTCCAGAGACCACAAGAGACCAGGACCACAACAGTGTGTCACGGAGGAGCATTTGTCTTCTCAGATGTATCAACTGCAGTTTGGATAAGCATATTTTATTTAGCTGAAGACTTTATTCTCCAAATTCAACACAGCTTTGAGAGTCAAATGCTTTAACTGCAGTTTAGGATCTGTTCACAGTGTTAAAGGATTTGCCCCTTATATATATATTTGTTTCAAAGTGACTTTAGTGACCTTCTTCTGGCCACAAGAGCAAGTGGAAGAGTCTTGTACTGACGTCACACACGTTCATTATGGTTTGTGGATTTCAGTAAACTTCACGATTGATGTCTTTCTGTTTTTATTGTAATGTAAGATTTTCAGATGTAAACTCATTTCCCTCACATTCTCGCTCAGTGTCAGGGTGCGTTCACACTTGCCCTTTGTTGTTTCTAGTTTTAGCCCAGTTTGAGTCCAAATGTATTGTCTCTTTGGTCCTGCTTTAGTCCTGGTCTAGTCCAGCTTTAGCTCCAGTTTTGTCCCAGTTTTGTGACTGTGACAGTGTGAACACACCCTTAGACTACGCACGCACAGACAACTTCGGTTAAATGTTCTTTAAACTCGGCTTTTTAACTGTGTAGCTACTTATACTTGTGTCTAGAAGCAAAAAAATGCTTGTTATAATTGTATGTTTACTTATTCTTAGAAAATGGACACTGCACTGTGGGTATTGTACTAGTACAACGTCATGACAAACTTAAATCAGCATACGTTTTATCAGCGTTGGGAAGTAACTGAATACAGCTACCGAGAATACGTATTCCGAATACTCCTTTAGAGTAACAGTAATAGTTCCTCTTTCATTTGGTGGTGTGCAGAATACAGTTACTTTTCTAAACGCAGAGGAAAACATCAAACTTCACAGAATTAGTGAGAGAAATTGAAAACACAGCTCTTATAGTGAGTGTATGGAACATTTCTCCTTCTCTCATTAGTGATAAAAGGTTCTCCTTATATATAAATGCATAACTTATGGTGACAGAAAAAAAAAGCTGCTTGAATTGTATGTTGTGCTAACATCAAAAGTAGGCTATCCCCAAAGTAGCCTCATGTCTAATGTTGGATTTTGTTTAATTGATTTCTTTTAGATAAAGATTTACCACTGCATTAGAAGGAAGTCTAAGACTAGCTACTATTTTCCAATTTTCTCTCATATCATCTCCCTGAAATCATGTCACGACCCCCAGCAATAAACCCCTGTTCTGATTCTGATTCAAATTCAAGTTGCAAACAATTGCACTATAATCAAATGCAACTCAACGTGAAAGTATTCAGAATACAGTACTCTGATTGGACAATGTACCAGAAGACGTTACAAAATACATTTTATTACAGGTATTTCCTAATCTGTAAATAAATAAATTTTCAAAGTATTCTTCACATCATTGTATATTACAATAATGTGGAATTAAATCTAAAGTGGTCGCTCCGGAGTATAAGTCGCACCAGCCAGCATAATAGAGAAGAAAAAAACATATATAAGTCGCACTGGAGTATAAGTTGCATTTTTGGGGAAAATTGATTTGATAAAATCCAAGACCAAGAACAGACATTTCATTTTGAAATGCAATTTAAAATAATAACAGATTAAATTACCACATAGTGAATAGATGTACGTATGCTAACGTAACACCTTCAGCTACATGACGCACAGACAACGAACTGTCGTAAGTGTCTGCTATGTTAACGTAGCATATTAACAGTTATTCAGAAAACTATAGCATAAAGAACATGCAACTCCAGAGGTAAACGAAACGCCGATTCCTCTTCTGCGTCACATATAAATCGCTCCGGCGTAGAGGTCGCACCCCGTCCAAACTATGAAAAAAGGTGCAATTTATAGTCCGGAAAATACATTCATTTAAATCTGTATTTCTTTGCAGAATTGTTGTTGCTTATTGCTGTATTTCTGTCATAGCAGGACTGGTGTCACACACAGGCTTTTGTATCAATGTTTCCTCTTATATTTCTATCTGTTGTTAATAACACTGAACTGTTTCATTCTAAATAAATGTTTAAACATTCCGTGTCTTTTAAAAGGTGTTACACTCGCAGTACACGCATTGAGCCAGTAGCGGGCCGACACGATGCATAAGCGTAATTTTACAGTGGTTTACAGTGATTTTGGGCCAATATAAGGAATAACAAGTAATATTTTGACATTGGTTGGGCCGTTGCTGGGCTGACATGATTAATAAGAGAATGTGGGTGGGCCATTGTTGGGCAGCTGGCCCAGCCGACACTTGGCCGACTGGGGACCAAAAGATTTCTGCTACGTAGTCATTTTATAGACTATTTTAATGACAAAAATGTGTTTTCTATTATTATAATTCAACCCAAACAGAATCAGACTTCTATGTCGTAATACACCAGCGCTATCTGCTGAGGAATTATATGTATATTTTCTGGAGTTGTCAAGCCTGTAAGACAAAATCTGAGGCACTGTTGCAAAGGTTTTGTTTTTGTAGCTAGTAAAAATATCCTAGATTGGGATGGATTGATGATGGATCGATGATGGATCAATGGATCGATGATGGATCGATGATGGATCGATGATGGATCGATTAGAGTTGGCCTGGGTAGAGACTCTGGATGGGGGCTCCGTCTCGGGTAATTAGCTCAGCCGATTCAGAACCCCCAAAGAGGATTTAAAATGAGCAAAGAGGGTTTGGATCTCAACGTAAAGCCTGGCTGAAAATGAAGATGTCAACTGAGTGGCACAAGAGAAGAGGAGCTGGATGGAATCTAAAAGCAGTCTGTCCATCACTGGAGAAGAGGATTAATA